>JACXVL010000209.1:0-64972 GCA_014898675.1 Athelia sp. TMB | reverse complement strand
AAAATTTGTCCGACTTTTGACCTGGCCTCAAAATCGGCCCAAAAATCGCTAAAACACGTCAAAAATCGCTCAGATGACTTGTATAGCTCTTTGTGAAGTTCTCTGGCACGGTAGAACACGTTGGAAGACAGTTGAAAGATTTGAGACTGCAAATCACCCGCCACCGAGTATTGTGGCGCAGGCGTGAACAACCATTCCGAACTGGGTATTGTAGTATATTGTATGTATGGCAATCAATCTTCCTCTAGGATAGTATCCAGCCCCCGAGAGCCTGCCTCCAGAGGTCCTCGCTTCCTAGATATGACCATTGAGCGTGCAAATCCCTCTAAATTGTTCGATAAGATGGTGAAAAGGTTCATATCTTCGGAGCCAATCTCAAAGTGTGAGCCGCTGACTTTTGCGGGCGCGTAAGACTTGCTAAGTAGCGCTATGGAAGGTAGGTGCTGGAACTGCTTAGTCGCAAAGAGCGCTGTCTGTGTTGACGTTGCGCGAAACACGTGCCGATGCCACTGTTCGAAAAGCTGCACGCCCACATACGAAATGGCGCCAACGTTCGAGGCTTTCGGTATCGCGCCATGCTTAGCGTTTTTCCCGCCGCCCTTGGAGTATAGTGTGATCACTGCGTAGTTGATCAGATGAAGAAAACTGCAAGCTGAGAGGAATATCCCACCTTGAGCAAGCCTAATCCCTGAATGCAAGTACACGAAGCACCAATCGCCGATCGAAAGCAACCGCAACTGGCTGATTCCAGCGCTACCAACAATCGCGAGGCATGAGACTTGAGCTATCTTGAAGATTGTTTTACGGCGGGAAAGAGCCTGACCAGCTGTAAGCATATGCAATATGCAATTAAGAACGGCTCTCTTACCAGTTTTGCCGCTTGGCCAGCGGCCATCTCAGCGTTTGCTGTGTTGCCTGTCGCTCTTGTGGATCCCGAGTCTGCGCCTTGCCACAGAGTCTTCCGCTGGTTCCCCGTCAGCACGCTCTGTTCCTGCTGCTCCTTCAAAATCGCTTGAAATTCCCTAATGAGCGCCTGCCTCGCCGATGCGCTGCCAACAGTTGGGGTGGTGTGAGTTGTCGTACGGACACCAAGTGCAGCGTGCCTGGTCTGATGATCGTAGCGAAGCTGCACAAGAGGGGAGAGATCAAGATTGGTGTCATGAATCGGATTCAGACCAAAAGGTTTGCTGGGAGAGTCATTTTTTAGAGGCGCTATCTTGAAACCTGGGCGTGGCATTGCCGAGAGAATGTTTTGATACTCTTCAGCAAATACTTCATCGGCTTGCTCTTCGTCCGCATCGTCCTCCGGAAGCTGGTACCTATTCATAGAGCGTTGGGTGCGGAATCAAATACAATAACAAATGAACTTACACAGTTGCAATATCATCGTTGATCAACGCCATTGCGGCGCACGATAGCCTTGTTAATTTTGCCTCGTCAGCCTCAGTAAAAGAGCCCTTGAGCTCGGAGGATTCGGCTATGTCCATGAGCTGTTGTAGTTGGACAACATCGCCAATCTCGCTGTCTGAATCGCTCGAATCGCTGGCACCATCGTCGAATTCCGAGTCGTCGAAAGGTAATGTTTCTATCCCTGGAAGTTGATAGAATCCCATGGCGTTGAGATGAAGACCCGCCGGCTGGATTCCCAAAAGCAAAATAAGACTCTCGCATTCCTCCATCCCTTCCAAAGCAGCCGCATTGATCTCAAAGTCGGAAGGGAAACTGAGAAGTGCAGGAATATTGATTCCTTTGGCGTCTTGGTAAGTGTGGGTGTAGCCGTTAGCCCTTGCTTTGAAATTAGCGGACTGTGCATTGAGTATGGCTTCCCGTAGCTTGACACGAAGTTTGGTCAGCATGTAGAGTAGATCGAGCATAGTAAAGTCCTTGATAATTTGTCGTGCTTCACCAAAAACGTGTTCGCAGGGCTCGCTGGAGTGAAGCCATGGAAGTAAGGGGTATTCGCCATCAAGATTATCTCGATAGACAATGATCAAACCGATGAGCCCGGTGATAAGGAACTGAGCGATGTCCATCAATTCGCGCGAGATGAAATATTGGCTCTCGTTGTAGCCGGTGCGCTTGAGGTACGCGAGCCAATAGTCCAAGAAGTACCTGGCCCGCAAAGCCATTTTTATCCGCTCTCGAAGTGAAATTTGACGGTTTTGGTAGGCGTCGATGAGCTCGCCAAACACGAAAAGATAGATAATCTCCCCTAAATATTTGGGGTGCTTATCGGCTAGGAACTGGAGGGTTGCTGCAGAGAAAAGCCGAGCAGCTGCGTTATCGTCTTGTCGATCCGTCTTGTGAACGTCACGCTGATATAGTGGTGATCCATCTTCGTACGCCATCTCCTCAATGCGTCGATATATTGCTGTGTAGCTTCCCAGGGTCAGGAGACGTGCGCCAGAGAACAGATTGTTGCGGAAGGTCTTCAGACCGTGTTTAGAGTCTTGAATCATGACGATATGCTGGCCACGGAAGACACCAATGAGGACGTCAGTGTCGGGGCATCCTTCGCGAGGGTTCTTGATGGTGTGCCTAATGATCCGATCAGCATATATCTCAAGCAACAAGCGCTGCAGCTTTCGCTCGCTCTCTGTGCCATCGCATGCATAAGAGACAACCCTGATACCGCGATCCAACAGGCCAAAAATGACCTTTGCGGCGATTTCCGCCAGCTCTTCAGCGCTTGTGCCATCCCCCAATATGGGGATTGCTGCAACAATTATTGGAGCAACTTTGGGCATTGGCACTTGTGCCACAATTAGCCGTACCTAGACACCATTAGCTTTCATATTTGGAGATATAGGAAGTCTAGCCCATACCTTGGAGGCTTGTTTAAGCTTCGCATTTGCAATTGTGGCTCTGAGTTGTTTTGGATCCGCTATTCGCATGGGCTCGCCGGTGCCACCAACAAGAAAGTTGGCCTTCTGAGCTGCGTCCCAGTATATACGCCATGCTGGGAAGAGCTTCGTATCATCACAGCTGAGACCGACTGGACCAGTATATCCAATGGCGTTGAGGTGCGAGTCGACTAGCTCAAATGTCCGATTACAGATTGTCATTGGCATCCGAGGCTCGCGAGACTCTTTGTTCCTGTTTTACACATTAGCTCCGGTAAGCCTTAATAGAATGTATGCACTAACCTGTAACTGCGTTCAGTGCGAGCAGCAAGGTGTTCGCAAAGGAATCGATGAGCGCGAGGACTGTGAATGTTGAGCACGTGTATGAATTCATCGTATTCGGGCGGGTATTTAAAATTCTGCATGCCAACCCCTCGTTCTTCACGGTCCGTTTTCATGACCATCGCCTCGACAAGGCCTGTGAAGACCTTGAGATCCTTGTACTTGCCACCTAGGACGCCTTTCGCAAACTTGACACATGGAGTATTGACCGAGTCCTGATAGCAGCCAATACACAATTAGTACTCATTAGCTATAGATAAATTATACGCACTGCAGTTTCTATAATCTCGCGCAATCCAGTGATGCGACCATAAAGCTCAGTCAGCTGTCTTGGTGGCCTCCACCGCTTGTTGTTATATCGGAAATTCTCGTCTTCGGGCATAGGTATATCTAGAGCCTTCTTGAAATTAGAAAGACGCAAAAGCTCGTCACATTTGGGACATGCAAGCGGGCGTTCGTCCTTGGTATCCGTCATAACCGTCTTGAAGCAATCTGTCGAGAAAACACGCTCAATAGCATGCTCATTTCGCCACCTGAGTTCGTGGAGTTGTGTGTTGATGACTTCTTCCTTCCGTGCCCGCCCAAGCTTGCGGAACATTTTCTGGAAAAGTGCTTTAGCGATAACAGATACTGATCGAGCACCACCACCTGAGGCTGCTGTTCTCTTGAGGTATGTGGCAATGCGAGGGTCTTCTTCACTTGAAAGGCCGGGGCACGATCTAGAAACTCGTTTATTAACAGCATTGGATTTCTCCTTGGCCCCAGCAATGAATTTGGCAAGAGTGGGAGTGCCGGCAGCTGCGATGGGATGTTTGAGTGATTTGCACTCGACACCAACGTGTTTCTTGAATCGACTCCGATCGTACGGGCGCTTCGACCTGTGTGTTTTCCCACATGCCGAATGGCGAACCCAGTACGCTGCTATCTCGTCCACCTCTGCCTCCCCATCTATTTCCAAGATATCTGCCTTCCACCTCTCGAACAGCACCGGATCCAGCTCAAATACATTATTCTTTACTTGCTCACGTTGCTTTCGCTCACGCGTAGCAGTTCTGCTGATGCCTGCGGTTGAAGGCTCCTTTTGCGGTGCGACTTTAGCCTGCTTTGACGGTTTACGGGTGGCCTTCTCGTGTATGCTGCTGTCCGAACTGACATTGTCGTTAGGCAGCTTGCGTTTCTTCAGGCTGGCGCCTTTAAGCCACCCCAGTATCCCGCTCGTAGGTTGGTCCAGTGGTTTGTTGGATGGCGCTGATATGATAGAAGACGTTGGGCTTGCGGGGGCCAACGAAGATGCTGGTGCATCTATGGAATTGTTATCTATTGATGATGCTTCCATCGACGACGCATCTGCTTCATAGTCGGTGGAGTTGAAGGATTGCATGCCGTTGTCGATTGGAGGAAGAGAGCAGATGGACATTTGTGGCGACGATGAATATGACGACGACGATGACGCAATGTGAGTGGACGAGTCTAGGATGTGTGCCAGGGAGTGTGCTGAATCTTGCGGTTCCATGACAGAGAGCTCATCGACATCCATCTCATCATGCACTGATGAGCTAGAGATATCACCTGGTGGCGGCGTAGAGGATAGGGCTTGAGACGCAATGTGAGTGGGCGTGTTCAAGATATGAGCTAGAGAATGTGCTGATTCTTTCTGCTGCACAATGGAGACATTATTGACATCCATTTCATCATACGCCAATGAGCCAGAGACGCCCGACGGCAATGCAGAGGATAAGACATCTGTCTCCGCATCCTGGTGTAGGGCGAATGTCTTGAGATCAGAGAAGTTATGGTCTCCCACTGCGACGGCTACGCTGACATCTGGTTCGTCTATCAGCTCGAGATCCAATGGCTCTTCTACAGGTGCAGATTGGCTTGACTGCTCGAAATGCATTTAGTAAGTGCACTAACTTGGACATTTCTCTTATTACTTACATTCCGAAGATGGTGCTCAGCCAGAATCACGAACCACTGCACGCGCTCAAGACCTCGTTGACCATGTCTCCAGACTGGGTCTTGGAAGACAGCATGCGCAATCGCATTGATGGAGCAAATACCACATGAGTTGGAGTCGAACTGGACTCCGATTGGTAGGCTATTGCCTTTATTCTCCCACCGCACCCCTTTGAACTGACTGTTGTTGAGCCAGCGTCCCACAGCCTCCATCATTCTTGCCGGCGGCGCAATATGACCAGCCAAAGAATCTCCTGAGTAGGAGAGTAAGTTTCGTAGCTCAATAGCTAGAAGATCACTTACCATATGAATACTCATGATTCGCAAAATCTATACACACGGTGATCCAATGGCAGCCATTGACATGCGCGGGAAAATAAAGCTTCTTTCTTCCAGAACTCTTGATATCGTGCTCGTAGCGGGCCAGCAAGGGGGTCTGCTTTCGAGTGTAAGGTAGCTCTCTGTCGAGAGCAGAGAGTAAAGCAACGGCGAAATGGGGGCCCGCGATAACTGTGCTGGCGGGAACCTTGGGGTCGGCTTTGGCACGAGCTGAGAGATGCTCAGCCATCATCTGTATTATGCCGGTACAGATCCAACCGTCTCCTATCACCCTCGTGAGCTCCCTTGTTGTTTGCAGATTGTCCAACCCTAACATCGGCGTGTTCCATCCCAGTTGCTCCAAGCATGCGCTTGCATTCGCAAAGGCTTCTGTGACTGCTGCGCTGCTGCCTGGGGATGCTACTGAGAGATACCTCTCACATCTTGCCCAGTCGGCCTTCGTTTGGGAGACATCGCTCATCTGTTTCCAGAACCGCAAGACCCACAATGGCAGTCGACCCCGCCCATCGTTAACCCGAGGATCCACGATCGACTGTGCACCATCTAACCACATCTGACCCGCCATCCCCTCCAGCTTCTTGAGGTATCCCTCGCTAGGAATCTTGTGAGTGAAAAGTGCTTCCGAATCTATGTTGGGTGGATCGTTGCTGAACCATGCTTCAGGTTTGGTGGTGTTAAGTGCTGATGACCGTATAGGTGTTCTCGTCCTGAGGAGGTCGAGAACAGTAATGTCACGAGAGGGGAACCTCCATTGCTCATGCTGAGGAACAGCAAACGCCTGTGTGCAAGCGTCCACTACGAAATAGGGGAGATTTTTTTGCGAATATATTTTCTTTTGGCCAATCCATTCTTGCTTATTGAAGGTTGGTGGGTTGTCCAGATCGCCAATTTGGGGCATGCTGAAGGGTGCAATGCGGTGTGGAGAAGAGAGATATTTGTAGGCGCGTTGTAGATAGCAGTAGTGGAAAAAAGTGCAATTAAATGACGAGCAAAAATGAAATTTTATGGACAGGTTTGAACCGACAACCTCCTGAAAGCCCCTGTGGCAACTCTCAACGCGCCGCCACTGCGGCAGTTGACCATACCTTACCTGCTTGAGCCTCGTGATTTTTGTCCGACATCAGACAGGCCTCCCGCCCATCTGACCCTTTTTGTCCGACATCTGGACAGACATTTTTGCCCCTACAGGCCAAAATTTGTCCGACAGTTGGACAGGCCTTAGGGGGCATAATCAGGGGTCCTAATAGACTTCGCGTCGCTTTCTTGAAGTTTCTTTGGCTTTTCGCTTGCTCAGTAGATGTGCAAGTCGCTGCGCACCCGACCTTTCAATATTGCGTTGATATTAGCTATTCTCAACGGCCTCGAACAATGTGCCATATGTCTACGTCGAAGGTGTAGTAACAGAAAGTGAGCGTAAGATGCGCTGGTATGCAAATGCGCGCGCGTGGGAAGTGGAGTGTGTTGCGCGCGACACTGCCTGCCTTTGGGAGACTAGTTGTGTAGTCCGGCGGCGCCATTGAACCTCCTGGCGAGCTAAGTCCGTCAACTCCTACCCCCATCCCCACATCACCCTGCATCTCCCGCTGCTCCTTTACCATCCTCCAAGCACGCCCTCTCTTCCTCCCCAAACTGCGGCACGCTCTCCACAGCACGGCGGAGCAGGCCTTCTTGGCGGGTCGCGATGCGCGCGATCTCGGGCGGGTGCACCTTGGCGTCCTCAGCGCTTTGAGGAACGCGCGGAGTGCGTAGAGTGCGCGTCGGAGAAGAGGCATTTCTGGGACATCGCAGTGCCTGGACGCGCGCCCATGTCCATGTTCGTACTCTGGGGCATACTGGGGCGACGTGAGGTGGTGTTTTGCCGTGCCCCGGCACAAGCACGCGCGCGTGCGAGGCCGGCTCGGGGTGCGGCGTCCATGACGCGATATCGTGCTCTGAGCTGTCCCAGGGCGCCGTGGGGGCGGGACGGCAACGGCGATAGTGGGCGTTGCGCATTCACAGTTGTTGTAGAGCGCGCAGAAGGCGTGGTCGTCGAGTAACACAAGTGCAGGGACCTTTGCCATTTCGCGCTGGGTGGGGGTATGGGGTATAGCCCGGGAGATCGTCGTCAACGGAACTCGCATTGGGCGGTGGAACCAGGAGGGATGGCGCGCAGGCGCGGGGAGAAGATGCTAGAGAAGGCGGCTTGGTAGGTCTGCAAGGGCGCGCCGACGAGGGCGGCGACAACGCTGGTTGCTGTGCGTGCACGTCTGGAATGAGCGGGTCAGAGGTCGCGGACAGCAGCTGGATGAGACTGGGACGTGCGACTTGTATGTGGGTCTGGCCTGCGCGCTCGACAGATTCGTAGCCAATGATATCATCGAATGTGCGAAGAGGGGGAGCGAGGGCAAGGCCGAGGGCTTGGGGTCCTGAATGCTGGGGATGGAGAAGAAGAAGCTGGCAAAACTTGCAGTGGTTGAATGGCTAGAGCGCGGTCTGCGACGTCTTACTCGATGAATCCTTCAGCGCGGATAGTGCCGGCAGGTTCAGCTATCTGTTACGGTGCATGATAATTCGCGATGCGGCACATGCATGGCTGGGGTAACGTTGGTCAGCGTTGGATGAGGGGAATCACAGCAGCAGAGACATACAATATGCGCACGGCCGTCATCTGAGTCACGTTGTGTCGTTTTCAGCATTTCAGTCGCATCCGCCAGCGACTCAGCAGTGACAAAGTCGAACGTCTCTCCGAGTCCTGTATCGAATTTGCAGTGAGTCGTGACATCTTGCAAGTATTAGTAGTATTGGGCCTTGGCGATTTTTTCCCGCTCGGCCGCTGGCCCGATTAGGTGGCATCGCGTGACGTCCGTCGTTCGGCAAACCCCAATTAGACAGCGCCTCGCTTTCTTTGGCTTGAAATTTGCACTTACCCAGACACGTACAATGCAATGCATGTGCAAGTCGCTGCATACACCACCGGTCATTCAAGTTCTACCTCAGCCCGATTCCACCAATTTCCCACTAGGAATCCCTTTATCTACCCTCGGGAGCGCATTGCTATGTACAGGCTGGTTGGTATTAATATCGATCTGCAGCGTGCCTTCACTCTGTTCTCCACCTCGGCGTTGTGCATTCACATACGATCTGCGCTGATGCAAATACTGCGGCAGCTCTTGGGCCTTTCTATTATACAGATGCTGCGGCTTAGACTCTCCTGCACTGATCGCGTCGACATGACCCAGATCTCGCTTACAGTAGCTCTGAATTTTCGAAAGCCGGCCCCGGTCCCATTGGCTGGGCGCAAATGAATAAGTTCCATCCCACTCCACCCGTGCCTCATTGCGTTCGCAGATCATTCGATCAGGAAGGGCGATTAGGCGGTTGTTGCTGGCCCGTCATTGATTCATGGTCCACCGCACAAAGCTTGCTGTGGTGCGTTCCTATGTGGGCGTGAACTCCTGTCGCGGGCGCTCGAGAGCTCCGCATTGCGCATACTTTTCAATCTCAGCCAACGTTCCACTCCGGAGCGGCAATGCTGTGTGGACGATGCTAACGGAGATTGGGCGGTGCCGGAGGGCGTGCCATGCGGCTACTGGTACTGATCAGTGCTGTGAATATCGATGTTGTGTCCGCTTTGTTCACCCCTTCGCTTTACCGAGAGCCCTCATCTTCGATGTCTTCTCCTGGCGTGGTATGTGTGCCCTCGTCATCTACACGAAGTGCCTCAACTGATAGTGTGTGCTGGAAGGCCTTCAGCACCACGCACACGGTCGGGGATGTCACCAATGTCGCTGGCAATGTCGTCAACAACGTGACTGGTGATCTCGTCAACAACGTGAATATGTTGATGACTCCAGATAAGGGTAACTTTCATGGATGCAACACCAAAGGCCATTAACTGATACTGCCGCAAATTCAGAGGAAAAGATATACCAATGGCTGGCTGCATCGGACAGCTCGGCGAACTATAATGCAGCACAAGATAAACATCACGCGAAAACGGGCGCTTGGTTCCTGGAGGGCGATAAATTTGTTGATTGGAAAAACACACCTGGCTCAGCGCTTTGGATTAGTGGAACCCGTGAGATGTGATGATACGCGGTGCTAAACGCCACACTGACCATGATTCGGCACAGCGGGTTCTGGCAAGACCATCTTATGGTGAGATTCATATCATCAATTGGTCAAGAGACGTTCGTTGATGGAGTTTGTCGTGCAGTTCGACTGCCATCAAAAGTATTCGCGACTCGGAGGGCTGCACGCCGGACTCTAGAGTCTCTTGCGCGTATTTCTTCTTCGATAGCAGAAGCGGCGAAACCGATCAATCTTTACATCACAAGATGCTTCGCTCCCTTATCCGACAGATGTCGTACCAGGCTGGGAGTATACCTGCGGCACTCGTGCAGCTGTACGGCGGCGGTCACGAGACACCATCATTGACTTCCCTTCAGAAGACTTTGCACCAAATCATTGCCGGCTTCGAGCGCGCGTATATTGTGATAGATGCGCTCGATGAGTGTACTGACAGAGAGAAAGTGCTGGCTTGGACTCAGGACCTCCTTCGACAGAACATGAGCCAACTGCACATTCTGTTTTCTAGTCGGCGAGAGCAGGACATTGTGCGATGTTTGGAGCCTATAGCATCAATAGCACATGTATCGCTCGCAGGCGCTTCCACAAATGCGGACATCGAAACCTACGTGGATGCTATGCTTGCTAAAGTTACCAGTTGGGACACAAAGACTCGCGCGCGCGTTAAATCTGCGCTGATGGAGGGGGCCGATGGAATGTGCGTAGCCACTCTCGGGATTCGCGGTTAATATGCTGATGCTAATACTGTCAGGTTTCGCTGGGTTGCTCTCCAGATAGCCGAACTGTCAAAATGCCTCACCCGTCGTGCCGTAGATGAGCAGCTACGATCGTTGCCCAAAGACTTGGACGGGATGTACGAGAGAAGCCTGTCTCGCAGCGCCAATCAACATGAGCTCAAGCAGCTACTTATATGGCTTGCGTTTTCCGTACGGCATCTGCTGGTTGAAGAGCTCGCAGAGGTCATTGCGATTGATTTCTCGCTGAAGGACACACCGGCATATGACCCAGACCTTCGATACTTTTCTCCGACCGACGTTCTCGATTTATGTGCCGGCTTTGTGACTTGTGTTCCTATCAGCGCTGGTCAGTCACCCTACGCTTAAGAACAATTTTTATGTCTAAACCAATGACCTAGACCCAGTGTGGCATAGCTCTATACAGGATCAAGGTGCAAGAATAGGCTCGAAAGGTAGAGTCCATCGGAAAGACATTTACATTCACTCACGGGAGGCTACCGATCTAGGCACCGTTAAACTAGCGCACATGTCTGTCAAGGATTACCTCGTATCGGAGCGCATCAAAAATGGAGCAGCATTCTTCTTCGCCGTCGATGCGATATTAGCCCACAACATGATCACTGCGACATGTCTAGCCTATCTCATGCACCTAGGAAGACAGTCATCCTTCGATGAAGCAACATCTGATCATTTTCCTCTTGTATTGTATGCGGCTCGAAACTGGCCACTACACGCCAGAATGGGCCGCATCGACAAAGCCCCGGTCTGGCAACTAATGATCTGCATGTTCTCGCGAGGACATAACGCATTGATAAACTGTATTCGCATGCAAGAGCCGCACCGGCGTGACCGCTGGAATATGAGGTTCCATTCCCCTGTTAAAGAGATAGCGGGCACCCCACCGCTGTACTATGCCTCGTTATTCGGCTTGCAGGAGCTGGTCAAAGAGATTCTCAGCCATGGAGAAGATGTGCAGGTCAGGGGAGGACCATGCGGCAATGCACTGCAAGCGGCATCGTACCATGGTCATGGAGGAGTCGTGCAGATATTGCTGGAACATGGTGCAAACGTGAACACACATGGCGGAAAGCACTCTAATGCTTTGCGAGCAGCATTCTATGGAGGCCATATTAATGTCGCCCGACTGTTGCTCGAGCACGATGCGGATGTCACAGCGCACGAACAACATGAAGGCACATTGCTGCAAGAAGCAACTGGACATGATGACTTTGCCACCGTCCAGCTACTGCTCGAGCATGGTGTGGATGCCAATGCGTCAGCGGGACCGAAGGGCACAGCGCTACAAATAGCGTCCGGTCGTGGCGAAATTGATATTGTTCGGCTCCTGCTCGAGCATGGGGCGGCTGTCAATACGCCAGCGGGACCCAAAGGTACAGCGCTTCAAGCAGTGATCAACTGGAGCTATTCTGAAGACCTCCTACTGGACTACGAGCGCCAGAACATGGACACGACAGGCCTCACTAGAATTCCCATGGTCCGGCGGTTCCCACGCCTCATGGGCAGGACTGATTTAAAATCGCTGGCACTGGAAGCATCCCATCGCCGTCGTGCTATCGTCCGACTGCTGCTTGAGCATGGTGCGGATGCCAACGCGCCACCAGAATCTGATGGCGAACCCCTACCTTCAGATCTCGATTGGTATAATGCCACAGCGCTGCAAATAGCAGCACACGGTGGCAAAACCGACATTGTGCGAGTGCTGCTCGAGTACGGTGCGGATGTCAATGCGCCAGCAGGACCTGATGGCACAGTGCTTCAGCACGCAGCTCGTCATGGCCACTTGAACACCATCCAGCTACTGCTCGAGCATGGTGCGGACGTCAATGCGCCAGCGGGAGCCACAGGCACAGCGCTGCAGGTAGCCAATGAGCCCGAGGTTGTCCGACTGCTGATTGAGAATGGTGCGGATGCCAACGCACCAAGAAGAATATATGATTCGGCACTGCTGTACGCATCAGAAATGGGCCAAAAAACTAACGTCCTGTTGCTGCTTGAACGCGGTGCTACTATGAATTCATGGGAAGCAGAAATATTCATATATAACTATTCCAGCGCCAAGCCAAACCACGCGGAAATATTGCAGCTGTTGCTTGACAACGAGGCAGCAGTGGACATGGAATGGCTGTACAGGAAGCGGGTAGAATGGTTCAGAGAGGGTCGATTCGAAGCGGAGGACTATGACAGCATCGAGCATTGGAGGGATGATATCTGGGGGCGGGCAAGTGACGGGGAGCAAGATAGCGATGGCGAGCAGTGGTATACACCTGACGAGGGTAGCGCCCCTGCATCACCGGTGCAGAACACTTTGTAAATATAACACATACTCTGCCGGTACTTCATAGAGCTATTAAGAGAAACGAGGTCGAGAAAACAGTTAGGACGGTTACATCGCACTTTTAATAAATCCCGCAGCGCCACTTTAGCATTGCCCGCCACTTTTCAATTTGCGCCACTTTTTGTGATTGACATTTTGGTAACGTATAAACAATCCTATAGAATACTACAGAATTGAAGGAGGAAATGGTATACACTGCATATCAAGTCGATTAGAGCAGTAGATAGAGATAATGCTAGGTATAATTATCAATGTGATAGGTGGTCATTCTCAGCTGGCTGAGAGCCAAACCACGACTGAGGAAGAAATAAGTAGCAGAATAATCAAAATTGTGCACTGAGAGAGCAAATCCGAGACCCCTGGCTGAGAGAGCTGGTGATGCAGGATAGGAGCAGAGCTCCGAGCTGCAGGAGATGGTTGAAGTACGAAGTTGAGATTGTGACGTGGCAACAAGCGCCGATATCAACTGTTGATGCTTATTTATCCAATTGAGACGCGTCTCGGAAGTCGCCGGAAGGACTCAACCTCGTCTCTACAACTTACACATCTCGCCGATAAGAAACATTGGCTCGCCCAACTCACCTCTCTATCTCATGACCAACCTCGGTGGCCTCGTTAGCGGGAGGGAAGCGGGGAAGCGTGAAAATGTGTGAAGAGACCTTACGAAGGGTACGTGTGCGTGTTTTGTATGTCTTCTCTCCTTATGGGTTGGCTTTGGGTGACCACATATTTTGAGCTGTTTCGAGTCTTACCCTTTCGCCGTGAGTTTCACCCATCGCCATCTCACTGTTTACCTCTAATCCGCTTGCTAATAGCCCCCCTTCCTCTGTATCAGTGGCCCCAATATGCCTACGCTCACACATCCTCACCTTTGTGCACCCTCCCTCCCGCTCAACGTCACCCACGTCTCCTTATCCAGGTACGGCACAGCCAAGGCTTCTTGTGCCATGGATCGATTTGTCTTCCGCGAGTGTCAAGCCTATGCGCTGGAGCGTCGACGGTCGCATGTGTATGTGGTCCACTGATTGCACCTGCTGCGTGCGCCTGCTACGCGTCGACCCGGGCCCACGAGAGTCCTCGTGCACCTGGCAACGCGTAACTACGCTGCATAGGGTCCTCCGGTCCAGTGGAAGGCCAACGCGCTGCCCATCTCATGAGCAACCACACGTGTGTCCTGTCTCACCCTTGACCTCATCTATTCCCGCAATCACTCAGAACCCACAACAGCAACTTATTACTTGATCCTTTACTCTCTACTTAGTACCCGAGATCCGTACACCTCATCATACATGGACTTTTATTTTGAAAATAGAGTCCCTTGCAAATGCCTATCCCACTTCTCCATCTTCGTACTTCCGGATATGCTAATTATTTACTTGATCTATGGCATACAGTAGCCCATTCGAGTCTGAGACTCCAAGTTATTGCATCTGTAAGTTGTATATGGTCCTTGGATAATTTGATAGCATTCAGACAGTGAATTTAATGATAGTATACATCAACAAATTATCTTTAAGAAACAGCTAAATCAGTAGAAGGAAATCCACTCGTAGTCGAATTCGAAGGCAACAAAATGAAGTGATGAAAAAGTGGCGGAAGGCAAAGTTATGGCGCGCGCAGCCAGAAAGTGGCGATGGCACGTCGGAATAAATGTGCCGAAAAACCGTCATAAACAGTACGGTGGATGTCAGCAGTCGCGCAGTGACTTCGAACATTTTCCAACACACGACGTGCTTGATTATGTGCCCAGATCCGGACAGATTGATCACGTATTGCGATATTTGGCTAGCAAAATTGACGAGTACATGCCAAATGCACGCCCAGATATATTGCTCCTCGACCTTGATCATATATGCTCGGTGTACCCACGATGGTGCATATCAGCATGACCTTCCCGCAGCCTCACTCGATATCTGTCCACGCTGGCGGCGCCTCACCCTGGTCTTCTGCTGGGCTCGGGGAGCTGCAAGGCTACCGGGGCTCCGGTCAACGGTCCCTCCGAGACGGCTGCCTGCGTATCCGCGGGCTGTTCTCATTCGGGCGGCATGCTAGCGCGGGATATCGGAGAGATCAAGAGACGACACGATTCTGGGCATGAAGACCGCGCGCTGCGGCGGGGTAGGCGTGCGTGGAGACGAGCAGACGGTGAGTTACATAGGCCGTGCGCAGTTGCTGGTACGCGTGCGGCACAAGTGGAGGTGGGATGCGGCCCTCTAGGTGAGAAATAATGTCCCAGTGTCTTTGTGTTGACGGCGTGGGAAATGAGCGCAAGACCGAGTAGATGTCGGCTCCTGCGTCGGTGTTCTGTCATGCGATGCGGTCCTCGAAAAATCGGTCATTCCAAGGGTTTCTAGATGCCCGATTATGGCGATTTATTAGCCAGGGTTTCTCTCCCAAACTGCCCTCAAACCGACTCGGCTGTCGCCATATCAGTGGCCGAACTGTGCTACATAATGGGGATGGGCAACGCCTGCAAAGTCCGTGTCGCGCTTATGTAATATTCCCATCAGCCAAACTACTCAAACTCGGTGGTGGTGGTGGTGGTTTTATTCCGGTGAGGTCCCGTTGCGGAACGCCCGTATCCAACACTAAGTACATCCGTATACTACCTGTGGAACCTAGCCTCCTTTAACGATTAACCGTACCCCCACTACTTGGTGGTTTTATTCCGGTGAGGTCCCGTTGCGGAACACCCGTATCGGTGACCCAAACCTCTCAAAGCAGATTCAAGGTGATTGCTGCTCTAATCAGGCTTGTTGAGGCTCAGGAATAGTTTCAAATACCCGTTAGTGTATTTTATTTTAAGCAAGAAGGTGGTGATCTTCTTAAATTTGCGCTTTGCATCATCGAGAGGGTCAAATGCTGTATGTTCAGAGTCTTTATATGAGACACGTTCGAGCTATCTTGAATGTGCTTTGAGCAGATCTGGCTTCCACTCGCAAGCCAGTTCAAATATTCGACTACGGAATGATTATAATAGCTAATCAAAATGGTAATGCACCCAAATCTGGCTGTGATTGACCCCCAATTCAAGTGATCGCGCCAGAGTCTGCCTTTGATTTCTCGTATCATTAACCATATGCCCGGCTTTCGTTTACATTTGTTTACTCCTTGCGTCATTTCCTCTTCTCTATCTTACCTGCTCGTGCATGGGCCTTCCCTCTATTGTGTTTATTCATTCTTTTATTCAATGCTTTGGCCATCCTCTGTCTGCTATATGCGCTGCCTCTCCTCTTTCATGCTTTCCCCATGGCTGACACCACCCGCTATGTTCTGTTCTTTCGCCGCTCCTCCCCGCGTGGTGAGCTACTGTTTGTCCCTTTTGTGTTCATGGTGCTCAAAATGTCTAGCCCGCCATCGACATCTAGCACGCATACTCAGATATAACCCGATTTTGCTGGATCCTCGTGTAAACACAATTTCTCTGTTGATCAGGCGTGTAAATTTGGTGGCCGTCCATGGCATGCTTCTCTACATGCCCCAGGTGACCAGAGCGCTCGCTGTATGTGTGAACCTGATCAGTCTTGAATGCCATGGCTAATTTGTGCCCAGCCTGCTTCCGTGGTTTATCCTCAGCACGTAACACTTAACCACGTCCGACACACTGAGCCCGCTTCCACTATCTTTGTGTGGTTCACCCTTCCTCGACGCACTCGGGCTCCCGCTGGTGCCAAATATGCCGTCCTGTTCGATATTGAGACATCGCCAGGATATGGGACCTCGGACTTGGCATGGATGTTGCTTCGGTTTGCCGACTACTATGGCCTGCTTTCTCCTACACCATTCAAACTGCTCGCCTTATCATACTATCTTTCTTCTACTTCCGTCACTGGTGCTCTCGTATACAACGAGGACCTATTTCCCATCTATTCCATCATGATGCAAAAAGCTCTCAACTCGCCTCATCTGTTCAGCTGCCCTATCACCGCTGCTCCGTTATCGGCATGGCCTTATTCAACGTATAATTTCATCGCACTCTTCGACTACCAGCGGCTTCGTAGAACGCTCTCAATCACTCGGTAATTCTCCCTCCATCTATTTTGATCTTAGAATCTCACTCATCCTTCAGGTGCCTTCTTGACCTGTGACACGTCTATTTTTGGTTCTTCGCCTTCGTTCAATTATCTGTATTTGATGTACATTTTATCTGCCTCCCTAAATGATATGTCCGACTGCCATTCAACTGGCCAGGTCGTCTTCTTTATTGTTTGTTGTTTTTGGGTATCTTTCCGACCGCCCTGATTCACACACAATCAGCTCTGAGTCCCTCCTTTTGCACCTGGTGCCATTGCACACCAATTGTGCTCAGTCTTTGTCTCGCAGCTGCCTCTATTTTGCTATCCATCTGGGCCTATTTTGCAATTGTGATCGTCTACTTGCCGCTTTGCCGAACCCCGAGGTCCTTGCACGGTACTCCTCTGCACTGCCACATCTCAGACCTACCTTTTTTGAACACCATCTGCCACTATTTCTTCATTGTGTTTGTCTACGTCACTTGGTCTCAGGATGCATCACACTTTCGCATTGTGACTATTCCCATTTGGATTCGCATTTGCGTGTAAATACTGGCCACAGAGTGTGTCTGCCTCGCCATTCCCTCCTTCAAAGTTTCATCCCCTTCAACATGTCGTCCTTCATATTCATTGGCTTCTTTGGCCTTGAAGGTGGCCAGCGCGTCAGATACCCTAGACTCTCTGATCCGTCCTCTGGTGTCTTCCACAATGTATACAGCACCGCCATCCAACTGCCTGACGATGCTGATCCCTCCTTCATTCCCGCGGACTTGCGCGTTTGGAGCCCTCGTGCAGGCGATATACTTTGCGACAACACCGTTGCATTTGTGGTTGCCAAGGCATATGTGCCTGATGCCGCTGGTGCTAACAATACTCCCGACAAAGCGTTGTTGGATGCCATCTACCTCGTCCCTTGCCCAGGCGACCCCTCTCTCCCCGATTACGAAGAACACATTCCTGATTTCCCTGTCCCCTTGGTGTTTGCACTCGGCTCTGTGTCTGGTGCTCATACTTCCCTTGAAACAGGCGATATTGCATTCCCTTTAATGGGCTCTGAGTACGTGCGGGACAGCGTGAAGCAGAGCAAGATCCTGTGTGTCACTTCCTTACTATTCACTTTTTCTGTTCACTGATCGTCCCGCAGATGCAATATTCGCAAGTCAACGGCTCGCTGGAAGAACACTCCTGCTCCTGCTCCTAATACAACTGTGCATGTGTTTGGACTATGCTCAGCACTGTCCCCACAACGCCGCTTTGGTATTTCCATTGACAATCTCGTCCTTGGTGCAATGTCGTCGACTGTCCAAGGCGGAGGCATCGTTTCATCTCCCTCTCCATCCAAGCGTCGCAGATTTGGGCCTGGCACTAAAAATTCTGGGCAAGTTTGCACTCGCTTTTGATTTTATATATTGCTCACCTGTCAACAGTGCCTCGTCGTCTCCCGGCGGCCTCATCACCATGTCGCAGATGCCTGAGGTCCCTCAATCTCCTACAGCACCCTCTGTGTCAACGCCTTCTACTCAGACCAGTTTGCATTCTACAGCAATTCCTTCTGCACCGTGCGTTTTGTTCTCTCGTCATGGTCACTCTATTTCGCTCACAAGCACCTGTATAGTGTTGCTCTTGCTGGTGCTCCGATTGTTACGGCGGGACTCACACCGGGATCATTGGCCACAGGGATGGTGGCCCCATTGCTGTAAGTGCAACTGTTGTGTGACTGCCTTGCTCATCTAAAGTGCACTTCCAGAGAGGATTATCTCTGTTTTCAAGCACAGTTCGCTGCTGGTCTCGGAACCCAATCGGGTGTGCCTGTGGCTGGACCCAGGTAATTTGTTGGCATTATTTTGCAAGCTCGCTTTGACCTAATTATCTTTAGCACTGTACCACTCCTTCAAGACTCCGCTGAGTTGGATGACACGGACAGTGGTCCTGTCTCTGATGTTGCTGTCGGAAAGCGCAAGAGGACCCCACGCACCAAGCAATCATGAATCTGTTCTGTGATTGGATGTATATGTTGTTCAATGTATTATGTTCTCCGTGAATTATGACTTTCGTATTTCCTGCCCATACAAATGGCCTATCAGAGGCGCATGCCGACACGTCTCGGTCACGAACAAAATGGTTTTTGAATTATGAAGTGGCGAATACTGCTCCATATGGCTCAAAAATTTGGGATACATTTGGTTACTATGCAATGCATCTTAGAAAATCATTAATAGTCTTCTTGGCTCCCGACAACTTTTGGTTTGTCGTTTAAAAACTTTCTGTAGCACTGTGGCACAGCCACATGGCTACTGCTCCAGGCTTCCGATTGTTGATGCGTTGATGCGTCAAGCTCAGGCTCAATCCATCCATCTCGCTCTCTCATTGTGGTATTCTCAGCCTCGCAATGGCACACCCTGGTCCTCCGCTCTCTGACGCACTGTATTGAGCCGGTCTCAGCCATTCAATTGTTATTCTGTGTATGGTCTTAGCACCGCCTAGCAGCTTCTATCGGAATGAGCACCCGTCATGTGCATGTCTCTGATCGTGCTTGGACCTGTCTGTGCCCTAATACTCTGGCAGCCTTTAAATATGATGTACCGCTTTCATTACTACAAAATTCGCCATCATTGTGTCTGTATGGCTTGCATTGTAGGCACATTCTAATTTGCAGTCTCTGCCATGATCGAGGCTGATTGTCGTACTTGCATAGTTTTTGAAAGATTCTTCACATATGTCACTGCTCTGTGGAGGCGTTTGAAGATCCGACGTGTTCCCCGTGATGTTATGCCCATGGAGTACTATTTGGTGCATAACATTAGTGTTCTGCCCATCGATATGGGGTCCCTCGCACAGTACCCATGGATTCCGATAAACATGGTAACTAGCTCGACAGGTGTCTTTTGCTATGTATTTTTAACATATGCATCTTAGGTCACAAACTCTCCAGTAGCTGTGGGACATCCTACCTCCGTACACCGCTCATCTCACAGCACAAACTCGGTGCCTAGTCTTCTTTCGTTCTCTATTTAGCTAATGTGGAGCGACCATGGTCTCATTATACTTTACCTTTGTCTACAATTACTCTGGGCGCAGCCGGTGCATATGTCTGTGTCCGCAATTGACCCTTTGGGTTTCATATTGGCCCAGTATGGTGTGAACACAATGGTTGATATGCATAGAATAGGCAGCCGGACTGACGCTATGGCCTTCTCAGGTCAATGACCAGAGCACACCTTTATAATGAATCGCTAATGCCAGCCGACGCAGGCATTTCTTAACTTCTGTGGGTTTCGCGGTGAGCATCCACAGCATTGTGGATATGCAAACATTGCACTGACATTGATGTAAATTTAGATAACAATGACATTGTTGAACGCAGCTGTGCTCGATAATCAACCTTGGCGTATTGGTGCCATATCCAAACCATGCCTGAAATGGGGTGAAATTCGACGTGGAAATCAGCACAAGTGTACAACATGTGGTGTTCTTTTACTTACTGGCGAGTCACCTGGGTTTTGCTGCGGCCCTGGTGGCTCTCGCTATCTGCATGTCCAGCCATTGCCGCCTCTTCCAATCGAATACTCTTCCTTTATCAATGATCCGCAGATATCTTCTCTGTCACGAGTTCTCAACCTCATATTCTCATTTGCATCCCTTGAGTCGACACATCCTTTTCCACAAAACAGCGGCCCACCTGGATTTGTTGCAATACAAGGGTGCATCTACCACCGTGTCCGTCCATCCCATCAGAACTCTGCAGTGCGGTGGCTGCTTTACGACGGTTTCATGCAAGATTGTGCACCGCATTCTGCTTTGGCAAATACAATCCCTTCCACTTGGATCACGACCATGCAGACAGCGCTCTTGCGCCACAACCCTTTTGTTGCTTCTCTCCGCATGCTAGGGCAGCTGAACACGACTACAAGCAATCAGGCTTACTTGACACTCGATGATTCTGGTTCAACAGCAGAAATTGCTGCCATTATGTCCTATGACAATACGACTCTCACTCAAGTCAGATCGCGGCGCATCATAATCTCTCGACACGATGGAGAAATCCAATCGGTACCTACTGTCAGCCGGTTGTGGGAGCCACTGGCCTATCCACTTTTCTTTCCTCACGCAACACTTGGATGGGGTGTGGTTGGCTCAGGGAGAGATATCCGCCATAATGAGCCTGGTGATGTGGTGGGCGATGCAGCAACAACACAAATGTGGCACTATCGCGCTCGCTTGCTGCGGGAGCCACGGTTCCAAATATTTGGGCAGTTAACGAACGAATATCTCGTGGATATGTTCAGCCGAGATCTCGAAACAAGACTACACTACATTCGCACAAATCAGGTGCGCGTTCGTCGGGAAGACGCTGAGCTCATGGGCCAGTCAGAGGTCGATCAATCCGAGAACGTATACCTCCCATCTTCATTCTTAGGTTCAAGACGTTGGGCACAGACACAAGTTTCCGACTCTCTAGCCGTTGCTGCTGCATTAGGAAACCCAACATTCTTTGTCACCATGACTTGCAACGCCAACTGGCCAGAGATCCAGTCACAACTCCGGCGGGGACAGACTTTCACAGATATCCCGTTAGTGGTTGTGCGGGTCTTTAAACAACGGCTTTCAAGGTTGCTGTCTGCGCTGAAATCTATGTTTCCTGGAGCTGGGCGCCAACTGTACTGCGTGTACTCTATCGAATTTCAAAAGCGTGGTCTACCTCACGCACACATCCTCATCAAATATGAGAAAGATTGTGTCTTGCCGGCCGACATTGATGCAATTGTCTCAGCAGAACTGCCCGAAGATCCCACAGACCGGGCGCTCGTCACTCAATTTATGATGCACAACCATCCCGCGCTCGACAGGCCTGCATCAAAATACTGTCAGCGGGAGGAAGAAGATGGGACTCGTAGCTGCCGCTTTGGCTATCCCAAAGCTGTGCAGCCGTCTACAACTATCAACAGCGAAGGTCGCATTCTGTATCGGTGTCGTTCTCCAGCAGATCTAATGGTTGTGCCACACTGTCTGCCTCTCCTACGGCAGTTCCAATGTCATATCAACTTCGAAGTGGCTAATACTTCGCACATTTTTCAATATTTGTTCAAGTACATCCATAAGGGTAAGTATTTGAACTCAATCAACTTCTGCTCTCGCTTATAGTGTTTTTGCAGCTCCTGACAGTGCACGATATCGCTTGACAACAGATGCCACCATAGTTGAAGACCCGATTGATGAAATACAAGAGTTCTGGGATGCTCGTTATCTATCAGCTGGCGAGGCAGCATGGCGGATTATGGGCTTTAACATTACTCGCAAAGACCCTGTGGTCACTCCGCTTCCTATCCATCTGCCTGAGAGCAGAAGTCGTCAGCAATACCATCGCGTGGATGGACCGGGAAGCACACTTTCACTGCTCAACCGATACTTTCTACGACCTCAGGGATTATATCAACAGGGTGCTCACGTGCACAATTTTCGAGATCTCACCTATGTCGACTATTTCTGCCGTTTCAGATTGGCAAAATGGGACACTCGGAACAATGGAAAGCCCGGGTATTACGAGGAGAGTGCCCATGTCGCAGGATCACCAAAGATGCATGTCATACAGCGGAATGGAAGCAGGCGGCATTTGAGTCGCATTGAGTCAGTAAAGCCGTCGCAAGGGGAGCTATTTTACCTGAGAGCTCTCCTACAACATGGCCCATTTGACTCATTTATTGATGCTCGCACTTTTGAAGGGGAGGTCTTTCAGACGTTCCAGGAAGCTGCGAGTGCGAGAGGGCTCTTTGCTGATCAGGAGGAAGGAATGTATGCATTGCATGAGGCTGTGCAAGCTTTACGCACACCACGCCAGCTTCGTCTTCTCTTTGTTCACCTCCTCGTCAACGACTGTATCTCAACACCTATGGCCGCATGGGATGAGCTACGCTTGGTGTTCTCTTTGGACTATGTGTTGCAAAATGGCGGAAACGAGGATATAGGGGTCAATCATGCATTAGGGGAGCTTGCATCTTTTTTGGAGGAGTACGGGAAGACTCTGGAAGAATTTGGGCTGCCGCAGCCAACAATCCACTCGCGCGAGGTGGAGCATGAAATTCTGCGTTGGGGTTCTAATGTGGCTATGCTCGGTAACCGCGCTGATGGGGCGGTAGCCATGATGAATGATGAACAACAGGCCATCTTTGACGAGGTACTGGACGCTGTACGCAACCACGAGGCGTGCTGCATCTTTATCGATGGGAAGGCAGGACGTGGTAAAACATTCCTGGTTAATGCATTGCGTGACAAAGTGCGATCTATGGGGAAAATTGTTCTTCCAACTGCAACATCTGCGTTTGCTGCGCAGTTATACGCTGGCGGACGGACAACTCACTCCGCTTTCAAGGTTAGCAGGAATCCTCATCTGTATATTTTATTCCCTGACAGTATGACAGGTGCCCGTGAACGAAAGGAATGAAATGCTAGAGTCACCGATCATGCGTGACCATCCCAGGGGGGAACTCATTCAAGAGACTGGCCTGATCATCTGGGATGAGGCCCCGATGGTGAACAGGGCCGTTCTGACCTGCGTTGAAGAGACATGCCGCCGAGTGATGGACTCTGATGCACCGTTCGGCGCAAAAGCCATTGTTTTACTGGGAGATTTTCGTCAAACATGCCCCATGGTCAGGCGGGGGACCCGTTCTCAGATCGCTGACGCATCAATCAAGTCATCGAATTTGTGGCCGCTATTTACTTTGCGGCGGCTTACAAGACCAATCCGCAATGCAGAAGACGAGGGTTTTGCAAACTTTGTGGACTGGATTGGAGATGGTGGTGGACCTGAAATACCACTGTCGGGGCTGGACATCGCAACATCAGCCGAAGACCTGATCGATTTTGTTTATCCTCCAGATATCCTGACAGACTCATTCTCCTGCTTAACGCGATCCATCCTTGCGCCCACAAATCTGCAAGTAGACATATATAACGGAATGGTGATGGATCGCCTGGAAGGCGTGCAGCGATCTTATTTTGCAGCGAATTCACTGAAGGAAGTTGAGGAAGCGGGACTGGTGCCTCCCGACAGCATTCTTGATTACTCTGCACGCAATACACCCCCTGGCTTTCCCCATCATCACCTTCGCATCAAAACAAATGCAGTGTTCCGCTTGCTTCGTAATCTGTCCCTTGACCGTGGACTGGTGAAAAACGTACGTGTGGTGGTGGTTGGGTTGGGAAGTCGGCTGATCACCGTGAGGTTGCTCAGGGGAGCAGGCGGTGTTGGCGCAATTGACTCGGAAGACATCTTGATCCCGCGCATAATGTTTGTCACCCAGCTTTCTTCGGGATATACACTGGTTAGGAAACAATTTCCATTGGCGCCCGCGTATGCAGCGACCTTCAACGGCTGCCAAGGGCTTACGCTGGACAGGATTGGGGTTGACTTGACGAGAGAAGTATTTTCGCATGGCCAGCTCTACACAGCCCTTTCGCGAATTCGGAACCGAGCACATGCGCGTGTGCGACTGAGGCCAGGGGAAGTCTCAACTGTAAATGTTACTTTTCCAGAGGTTTTAGTGTAGAGGGCATAGTGTATTGATGCCGTAGCGAAGCGAGGCAATCTCTTGTCATGTAAAAACCATTTCACGTTTTCCAGTCTATAGGCTCATCTTCGCCATTCGAGTTATAGATGACTTTTTCATTTTAGCTCAAAATGAAGGACTTCTTTGTGACGGAATCAGAATAATTGTTCTTGAGCCGTAGATAGACTGCAGGTTTCTTACTGATTGGACTCGGAAAATGGCTCAAGAGATGGAAATAAAATTCTGTCACAAAGAAACCCTCGATAAAATCTCCCTGAACAACTTTGTTCATATAACCAAGGAGCTCACACAAGCCTGTCGATCTACAAACGTGAAATGCTTTTGCGTGTTTAGGTGGGTCACGAAATCTGCGAATCGCACTTATGTAACATACCGTGGGAATCGATTTTGGTTGGCAGGCGTTGCCCATCCCCAATGGGAGGGAGGCCTGGGACATCGCTGTCCCCGGGCGCGCGCCCATGCCCGTGCTCTGTGCCGTACCGGGGCGCGCACCCATGCCCGTGCTCTGCGCGGGTGTGGGGGCGGGACGGCGACGGCAGTCGGCGTCGCGAAGTGGACCGTCGTCGAGGAGTGCGCGGGGGCGGTCGTGGAGTAGGGCGTAGGGGCGGGGAGCTGGGCCATGTCGGGCCGGGCGGACGTGGAGCTTGGGAGGTCGTCGCCGTGCTGGCTAGCGAGGGACGGCGCGCGGGGAGGTTCTGGGGAGGGCGGTCCAGGTCTGCACGCGAGCGCGCCAGCCGGGGCGCGGCGAGGGCGTTGGCCGCTGTGCGTGTGCGTCTGGGAGGCGTGAGTCGGAAGGTGACGCCAGCAAGGGACGGAATTGGGACATACGATTTGGTTTGGGGTCGCCCGAACGCGCTCGTGAGCTCGACCAACTCGTTTCTGGAGATGTCATGCTGGCGAACGCTGAGTCTCAGAGGGGAGGAGACGAGAGTGCTCTGGTTCAAGATCGCGATACTGGGGCAGCAGAAGTCGTCGCGTCCGGGTCGCGTCATCCGAATCAACATGCGTAGGTTGCAGCGAAGCGCGTGCGTCATCAGCGATCACCGCCGCGGTGCTGTGACGGAGCAGAGGCAAGTACTGAGGCGCGCATGGGATAGTTCTGTGTTCATTTCACTGAACACACGTATCTCGATGAGCAAAAACGCCCCATATAACTTAGTAAGCTAAAGAAACTCACTGGGGTAGTACAGTTGACCTGAGCCCCGTTAGGTGAAAAGCGGAGTATCCGAGCTTTGCTCAAAAGCTCGTCCAGGGGATGAACGACTGCGAGTAGAAGTAGAAGGCGAGTGCCGCATCCATCGCCGGAGTCGACATCGCCCAGGTCAACAACGCTGATGAATTCGCAGATGCAGTGAGGCATTCATGGTCGACGTTCGTCGCCCAAGCATTTCGCGGTGGAGCTCGGGTACTCCCGATTAGGTAACAATAGGTAAACCGCAAATAGACTTCGCGTCGCTTTCTTTGGCTTTTCGCTTGCTCAGTAGATGTGCAAGTCGCTGCGAACCCGACCACTCAATATTGCATTGATATCGGCTATTCTCAACGCACCCTCTATCAATGTGCTATAGTAACAGCAACTGAGCGTAAGATGCGCTGGGATGCTGATGCGCGCGCGCACGAATGGGAGTGTGTTGCGCGCGACGCTGCTCATTGTACACCCGAGCGCAATGGTCGTGGGCGGTGAGAACCTGTGATCGCGCTGTGCGCTGATGGAGTGGTAGTAAGTGGGCGTGAGATGCGATAGGACGAGGATGCGCATAGATGCCGTGGGCCGCACTGCTGGCTGGCGGTCGTGGCCGATTCATGGCGTGTAGTCCGGCGGCGCTACTGAACCTCCTGGCGAGCTAAGTCCGCCAACTCCTACTCCCACACTCGCTTCCACATCACTCTGCGTCTCCCGCTGCTCCCTTACCACCTCCACTACCCGACTGATCCCCGCGACCCCACCCCACACGCGCACATTTTCTCCAAAAGCACCCTCTCATCCTCGCCAAAGTCCATGACGCTGGTGAACAGCACCACGTGGAGCGCCTCATAAGGTGCGCCGAGCCCCAGCTGCGTCGTGGTGCGCGCGATCTCGGGCGGGGCAGGGGGCGCGTCGAGGAACGCGCGTGCGCGTGGAGTGCGTAGAGCACACTTCGGAGAGGACGGAGGGCTGGGACATCGCCGTGCCCGTGCCCATGTTCATGCCCAATGCTGTCCCAGTCGGTGCGCCCGCCCGCCCGCGATGCGCTGGCTCTGCTGCAACGTGGTGCTCTGCGTGGTCCCGGGGGTAGTGGGGTAGGCGGCGGCGGCGGCGGGGGGCGCGGCTAAGTGGATCATTGTCAGTAAGCGCGCGAGGGGGTTGTGGTGTAGGGCGCGGGGACCTGTGCAACTCTGCGCCAGACAGAAGTGTAGCTCAGGAGGCATCGCCGCGCTGGTCCGGTGGAGCAACGAGGGCCGGTGCGCGGTGGATGCTGGAGAGGGGATCTGCACGTAAGCGCGCCGAGGAGGGCGGCGATGGTGCTGGCAACCGTGCGTCCGCGTCTGGGATGAGCGTGTCAGAAGTTGCGGACAGCGCCTTGGAAGGACTGAGACGTACGACTTGGTTCTGCATCTAGCCTGCATGCTCGACACTGGATGGGAGGAAACATGTTGGTGGGCAGGTTGTGTGACGTTTAAGAGAGCAAGGGACAGTGGGGCAGAACATTGAGTCAAGGATGCTGGGGATGAAAAGACAAGCGAAGACTGGGGAAGACGCTGGCAGTCGGTGCTTGATTGTATGGCAATAACTCTTTGTGCACGGATGATGCTAGCAGGTGCAAATCGCGCTTGCGTGGACCAGCAGCAGAAGTGAAGGAGCGCTGCAGGATCGTCGATGATCCCGACGATGGCACCTGCATGTCTATCTGCACAGTCATTCAGCGTCGAGTGGAGGGAAATCGAGGTGATAGCGCGAGAGACATACAACTTGAACACCCCTGACCGAGTCCCATGCTGCAGCACAGGGATCTTGCCCGTATCCGACTTCGCATGCGTAGGCGCAACGAGTCACTTGCGTCGTCAGCGACTCAGCGATCACCGGTCACCGTTCGAGCCCAGACCAGACAGCCGACTCGTCCATGGCCAGGCCAGTGGGAGACGTACTCTAGCATGGGGTTCGGCAGTCGGTGTTGCAGATTTGGCCGTTCATTTTGCGATGCTCAGGACAGCTCAGGACTCGGGAAGACTCGGGGAGGGTGCAGGCACCGGCCTGATTGGGTCATAGCGGGGGGCCTATAAGTACGGCAATCCCGACTAATCCCGATTCCCCCAAAAGACAAGGAGTTCGAATCTGTTCGAATGCGCTGGCGGAGGATATTCCCCAGAGAATTCCCCAGGGAATGTGGCGCCATGGACCGCTGTCAGTGTGACCATGCCGTAGGTCACAGAGTCTGGGCTCGTGGCCACTAATGTTTCCGATCCTCCCGCCTGCCGTCCTCCCGCCCGCCGCACTCCCGCCCGCCGTCCTCCCGCCTCTGCCACAGGGTGCCGCCATTATGGCAAGTCAACACGCCGTCAACATAGTAGATATCTTTTTTCAAATATCTATTTCTAGTTCAATCTCACCATCTAGTCATTAAATAAAATAGCTTTCATATGAATTTAAATTAACTGCTGTACAAATGGCATTGATATTGCTGTGGCTACATAATATATATACCAGTCTCGCCATCGCCGCCATCACCACTCATTCATACCAGGCCCCCGATGTCCAAACGAGAAAAGCAACAGGCGTGTATTTGATGTCCTCGGCGGGGTAAATGATGCCTGACATGCCAACGCGTCAGAGCGCGCGCGCCGAGGGGCCAGCGTACATGAGCAGGCACGATCGGCGCGTCCCGCCGCTTGAAATATCGCAGACGCAGAGGGGTGGAGGCGGGAGGTCAATGAACACGAACACTGCTGGGTGTGTTCTTTATATGCACGGCAGCCGTCCATCGTCAGTCAGAGGAGTAGCTAAGTATATGTATAGCGACGCACCAGGTTCAGAGCTCTCATGCGTGCTTCAATACTCATTCTTCCGATCATGTGGCATCCCAGTCCTTGACTGAGGGTGTGGCGACTGAGGGCGGTGTGTTGAAGCTAGACTGGTGGGGCCAGTGCACCTGAGTGGTAGGGAAAAGCCCTACGGGCGTGGGCATGAATGAGCTAACGGGTGGTGGTAAATATGTTGGTACTAGCATGCATATGGTGGACCAGAGGATGGTAGCGGCAGCGACGCGACTGGCGGGCTCACTGGAGACGGAGCGGAAGCGACGGAACGGGTCCCGGGAGTGGCGGGAGTGGCGGGAGGCGGGTGTATTAGCGTCTCCGATGGCCTCCGATGGCCTCCGATGGTGTCACGCGTTTAGGTAACGGGTCTGGGCGTTCTCCAGAGGATTCTCTGGAGACTGTCCTCCGCGGGCCCCTTCGATCTTCTCCAAAAGACTTCGCGTTGCTATCTTTGGCTCAGCGCTTGCCCAATGTATTTCTCTGTATTTCTCAATCGTCAATTCTCAGATCACGCACCTATACGCAACCATATTCTGCTCGATGCACCTCCCCTCAGGTCTCATCCCCGCTGCTCATCATTGCGCGACGTTTGGCGAGTGGTGAATGCCAGTCGTGCAGCGGGACACAGCCTAAGGATCATGAGCCTCGATCGTGGAAGCTGCATTGGTACATCCGTTAGACTTAACCTCCTCGCTGCCACCTGCAGTTAATTACTGCTATGCTGACCGCTGATTCATTTTAGTCTTTTGAATGCATGCGGCAAACCTCAGGGTCAGCGCTTTTCACGATTGCCTCGTGTATGCCTGACGGCTTGCGGCGATCCCCCAAACGCCGCAATGATATGGATCGAACCAGTTGATCAGTGATCTCGAGTGCATCATGCGATCCCCGCGCAGATCATCGAGACTGAGCAGGACTGAGCGGCGGATGCCGAAGGGCAATGTGTTTGCCATGCGGCGCCAATGCTGTAGATATAAACCTTGTTCCTGCTTCGTCAAGGTCTACATAGAACTGCCATCTTCGATGCCTCCCACCCCTGCCGTGCGTGTGCTCCAGCCATTCCCACTGGCCATCTAATCTAACCTGTGGTACTGGAAGGTCTTCATTACGCCGAATGCAGGCGGGAACGCGCAAATCAACAACGTTAATGGCGACTTCATCAACACGCAAAATGTTTATACGGTGACACCAGATCGGAGTGAGCTCTTTATCTCGAGATTCAAAGTACACCATTTGAGCATCACGATTCCAGAAGAAAAAATATACCAATGGCTGGCGGCGCCAGATACCTCGGGAAACTACAATGCAGCACGAGAGAAGCATCACGAAAACACGGGTGCCTGGTTTCTGGAAGGAGATGAATTCGCTCGTTGGAAAGAAACACCCGGCTCAGCATTGTGGATCAACGGGACTCGTAAGCTATCATAACCCGCGCTGCCAAACGATAAATTGATCATGATTCGGGACAGCGGGTTCTGGCAAGACAATTATATGGTGGGCTTCATGTTCTCGCCGAGTCGATTCGCTGAAACATTGATAATGATTCTGCGTTGACAGCTCAACTGTCATCGAGAGTGTTCGCCAAGAATACAAACCGGAGTCTAGGGCTGCTTGCGCCTACTTCTTCTTCGACAGCAGAAATGCCGAAACAGACCAATCACTTACCGAGAAAATGCTTCGTTCCCTAATCAGACAGCTGTCGCACCAGTGGGGTCTATGGTACAAATCTAGACAATCGGACCAGTCAGCAACATTGCAACAGCAAATTGGTGTACCTGCAGCGCTGATGGATCTTCATGGCGGCGGTCACGAAACACCGTCAACGGCTGCTCTTCAGCTTACTCTGCAAAACATCATCGCGGACTTCGACCGCACGTATATCGTGATAGATGCACTCGATGAATGTCTAGACAGGGCCAAATCAATGGCTTGGATTGGCAGTCTTGTTCGACGTAACATGAGTCAGCTGCATATTTTGTTTTCCAGTCGCCGGGAGCAGGACATTGTACAGCGCTTCGAGCCGATGGAATCTGTACGCGGTGTATCGCTCGCGGGCGCCGCCACAAATGCTGACATCGAGAGATACGTGGATGATATGCTTGCCACAGTAGCCAGGTGGAATGCGGCGACTCGCGCACGCATCAAAATTTCGCTAATAGAAGGTGTCGATGGAATGTGCGTGGTTGCTCTTTGGGATGACAGTAATCTCGCTGATACTTCACTAGGTTCCGCTGGGTTGCTTTCCAGATAGCAGAACTTCTCAAATGCCTTACCCCTCGTGCCGTTGATGCCCAGCTGCGATCATTGCCAAAAGACTTGGATGGAATGTACGAAAGAACCCTGACCCGCAGTGCCAATCCAGAGCAGCTCAAGCAGCTACTTATATGGCTTGCGTTTTCTGTTCGGCATCTGCTGGTTGAAGAGCTCGCAGAGGTCATTGCGATTGATTTCTCGCTGAAGGACACACCGGCATATGACCCGGACCTTCGATACTTTTGTCCGACCGACGTTCTCGATTTGTGTGCAGGCTTTGTGACTTGTGTTCCTATCAGCGCTGGTCAGTCATCCAATGCCTATGGACGTGTTCTATTTCAATTCAAACCAATGACATTTCTATAGAGCGTCGATCATCAATAGAGTATCAAGGTGCCAAAATAGGCTCTAAAGGTAGAGTCCATCGGAATGATATTTACACGCACTCACGGGAAGCCACCGATGTAGGCACCGTTAAACTAGCGCACATGTCTGTCAAGGATTTCCTCGTCTCAGATCGCATCAAAGATGGAGCAGCATTCTCCGGAATTAATGCGATATTAGCCCACAACATGATCACTGCGACATGTCTAGCCTATCTCCTGCACATAGGAAGCCGGCCATCCTTCGATGAAGCAACATCTGAACATTTTCCTCTTGTATTGTATGCGGCTCAAAACTGGCCTGTACACGCCGGCAGGGGCCGCAACAACGAAGCCCCAGTCTGGAAACTAATGATCCGCATGTTCTCGCGAGGACAAAGCGCTTTGACGTACTATATTCAATTGAGAGATCCGCACCAAGACCCCTGCTGGGATAGATTTCCCCGCTGGGGTATAAAGATATCTCAAACTGTCGAAAAGATAAATGGCACCCCACCGCTGTACTATGCTTCGTTACTCGGCATGGAGGAGCTGGTCAAAGAGATTCTCCGCTGTGGAGAAGATGTTCATGCAAGAGGAGGACCATGCGACAATGCCCTGCAAGCAGCATCGTATCATGGCCATGAAGGAGTCGTGCGGATATTACTGGAACGTGGTGCATACGTGAACACACATGGCGGAAAGTACACCAATGCTTTGCGAGCAGCATTCCATGGTGGCCATATTAATGTCGCCCGACTGTTGCTCAAGCGCGATGCGGATGTTACAGTGCGCGAAGAACGTGAAGGTACACTGCTGCAAGAAGTGGCTCGACAAGATGACTTTGCCACCGTCCAGCTCCAGCTACTGCTCGAGCACGGTGCGGATGTCAATGCGCCAGCCGGTCAATATTATGGTACAGCACTGCAAAATGCGTCTTGGAGGGGCAGATATGACCCCGTCCGACTGCTGCTTGAGCACGGGGCAGATGTCAACGCGCCGGCCGGACCTGAAAGTACAGCGCTGCAATGGGCGTTCAGCGGTGTCAATTGTAACATTGCACGCCTGTGGCTCGAGCTCAGCATGGATGACATTATACAAGCAGGCGTGAAGGGCACACCGCTACAAATAGCATCCAAATTTGGCGGAATAGACATTGTCCGGCTGCTGCTCGAGCATCATGCGTATGTCAATGCGCCAGCCGGGCGGTATCTTGGTACAGCGCTGCAGAATGCGTCTGGGCGTCACTGTGACTTCGTCCGGCTGCTGATTGAGCACAAAGCGGACGTCAACGCGCCGGCCGGACCTGAAGGCACAGCGCTGCAAAGAGCATCCAGTCGTGGCAAAATAGAAATTGTCCGGCTGCTGCTTGGGCATCACGCAGATGTCAATGCGCCGGCCGGACCTGAAGGCACAGCGCTGCAAGTAGCATCCGGTAATGGCGACATAGATATTGTCCGGCTGCTGCTTGGGCATCACGCGGATGTCAATGCGCCAGCCGGACCCAAAGGTGGCACAGCGCTGGAAGCAGCGATCAGTTGGGCCGATCCTGGTAGACACAGTGTGGCGTCCGAACTGGAAAGATCCCTTCGTGGTCATGCTATCATCCGATTGCTCCTCGAGCATGGTGGGGATGCCAATGCGAGAGTGCTGCAAACGGCATCATATTTTGGCGAATATGATATTATCCGACTGCTGGTCGAGCACGGTGCGGACTTCAATGCACTAGAAGGATGGCCTGGCACAGCACTGCTACGCGCATCAAAAATGGGCGACGAAGATGGCGTCCGGTGGATGCTTGAACACGGTGCGGTTATGGATTCATGGGTAGCAGAAAAATTCATATTCCAAGAATCTAAACAAAAAAACCATGCGCAGATATTGCAGCTGTTACTTGACAGTGAGGCAGGAGTAGACGGGGAGTGGCTGAACAGGAAGCGGGCGGAATGGGTAAGAGAGGGTCGGCTTAGAGCGGATGCCTATGACAGCATTGATTTCTGGGACCAAGATCGCTGGGAAGACTGTGACGAGGGCTCGGAGCAGAGCAGTGATGGTGAGCAGTGCCACACAGCTTATGAGGGCAGCGCTCCTGCTTCACCGGTGCAGAACACTGTGTAGACGTAGCGTATATGTTATCTGTACTCCATACAACCACTGCAGAAAAACGAGAACGAAAAGAGTAGATCGATCAGCAGTCGCGAAGCGAACACTCCCCGCACCCGACGCGCTCGAGTACGTATGCAGAATCAGAGAAAGCCACGAAAGCGCCGCATGCAAACTATAGCTTGAATTGCGGCCTGGTCCGGCTCAGAGTACATGCCAATTACACACCTACGCTCAGCGCACCCGACGACGGTGCCATACGGCACGCCCTTTCGCCACCCTCGCCCAGCCCTTCCCTGCGCGGGCCGCCATGGTTTCTCGACCCAGCCTCCTGCGGATCCGAGACGCTGCTCAACCGAGACGCTGCTCAGCCGAGACGCTGCTCATTTACCGCACGCGGCCCTCCTCCGGGCATGTTTCGCGGCGTGGCACCCTGGCCAGCGCGTCGAGGGATCGCGCCCGCGGTGCCGAGGGAGTGGCACGGCCTCCGCGTGCCGGTACGCGCGTGGACCAAGTGGAGGTGGGATGTGGGATGCGGCCCTCCAGGTGTGAAAGACGATGTTCCGTGTCCCTGCGGCGATGGTCGCAGATGGGCGCCAGAGGCGCCAGAGGAGAATCCCGAGCGCGTAGATAGCCCCCTGCGTCGATAGGCGTGGTGCAGCGCGGTGCGATCCTCGATGAGACGATGCCACGTATGCGATGCTGCTCCCCGCGTCGGCGAGGAAGCGCCACGCGAGACGCGCGCCCCTCGCGTGCTTGAAGGGTAGACACACGCGAAAGTGTATGGGTGCTCTTGCATTGGCCGCCCCGCGAACGACTCTACGGCGCGTACCCCGGCGGCGCCGCCAACCCTCCCTCACCCAATCCAATCGCAGCCGCGCCCCCCTGCGTCCCCCGCTGCTCCCGCACCACCTCCACCACCCGGCTGATCTCCGCAACCCCCACCCCGCAAGCCCACATCCTCCCCAAAAACGCCCTCTCCCCCTCCCCAAAGTCCGGGACGCTCGCGAGCAGCACCGGCGGGAGCGCGCGCTCCGCGGGCGGGCCGAGCGCGAGGAGCGTCGCGATGCGCGCGATCTCCGGTTGGGGGAGCTCCGCGTCGGCGAGGGCGTCGAGGAACGCGCGGTCGGCGGGTGGGAGGCCCGCGCCGCGGGTGCGGGTGGAGTGGGTGGAGCGCGCGTCGAGGAGGGAGGCTTGGGACATCGCCGTGCCCGGGCGCGCGCCCGTGCCCATGCCCGTGCTCTGAGCCGTGCCGGGGCGGCGCGAGGCGGTGCTCTGCGCGGTGCCGGGGCGTACGCCGACGCGCGTATTGGGGCCACCTGCGATGCGCCGCCCCTGCTGCGACGCGGTGCTCTGCGCGGTGCCAGGGCGGCGTGTGCGTGGGGGCGGGACGGCAACGGCGGTGGGCGTAGCGGAGTGGACCGTCGTCGAGGAGTGCGCGGGGGGCGCGCTTGGTGGGTAGGGGATTTGGGCCATGTCGGGCCGGACGGACGTGTAGCTCGGGAGGTCGTCTGCGTGCTGGCTGGCGAGGGACGGGGCGCGGGGCGGTTCTGGGGAAGGCGGTCTGGTGGGTCTGCATGTGAGCGCGCCGACGAGGGCGGCGAGGGCGCTGGCTACTGCGCGTGCGCGTCTGGATTGGCGGATTAGGGATGCAGGTAGCGGTACGATGAGACTGGGACGTACGACTTGGGATTGGGTCTGGCCTGCGCGCTCGAGCGACTCGTTTCTGGAGATGTCATGATGGTGAACGGGTGTGGTGAGGGAGAGCAAGGTAGAGCGCTCGCGGTCGAGGATGCTGGGGATGAAGAGACAGCAAAAACTGGGGCAGGCGCTGGCAGAAGGAGGCAGTCGGTGCCTGGTTGTGTGGTTAGGACGGCAATGCCGACGGCAGCGAGCCGCGTCGGGGCCGACAAGATTCCGACGGTGCGTCGGTCGGTGCGCTGGCGTCAGAGATACTGTAGGACGTGCCCTCGAGGAGCTCGCCAGCGCGATGAAGAGGAAACAGGTGCAACTGCCGCTCGCAGGACCGGCAATCGATGTGCCATCCATGCGGAGCCTGTGCCGCTTTGCGGGGTTCGGGCGCTAATTCTGACAGCCGTGACAGCATTGCTGATGTCAGCCCGGGCTTGGCATTCCCAGTCAGCGCGTCTCTTCAAAGCTTCACCTTTTCCCGAGTCGTGCTTCTGCGACGTGCATATTGCTCATACAACTCCCAGACTCCTGAACTAGCCCATCGGAACATACCTGCCCTCCGATTTGCGATCTTAGCTGTGACCTAGAGCTACACGTATGCACTCCAAGACCCGCCCCACGGCGCGCAGTGCCCTATTCTTGGCTCTCGGTGTCCTCAATGTCCATACAATCGCTCTCAGAGTTTATCTGTTTGTATCGTTCTACCACAGCTCCTCCACATCTCAAAGACGACCTTCTGGTCCACGAACAAAACAATCTCATGCCAAACGCTGTGCGGACCGGCATGAAAATCGCGACAGGCAGGAAGAGTTATGGCCCTAATCTGCTCGAGAGGGCTGATACTGATAACTTCCACTGCCCTCACTGCACCACCGCTGGCCCGTCTCTTCACTGACAGCAGCTTCACTCTGCGTGCATGTTGCTCACCCGACTCGTAAGATTCTAATACTTCATCTGCCCTAGTCATCAATCGACCCACGATAAAGATGCAATAAAGATGCAACACTGTGTCGAGAATGTCGTCGATCCATAGCATCCTCGACAGGAAGCGCTCTGCATTCCACTCTCAGCGCATTCGTCCGCCAGCATAGCATCTTCAGAAACAAGTCGGCCGGCGCACGAGCGACACCCAAATCCAAGTCTCACGACCCGTCTCTTTTCGTGGATCTGCCCCGCCCTGCCCCGCCCTGTCACGCGCTCCAGACGCGCATGCGCAGCGCACTCGTGCAGAGTCACCAGCTGCTCTCGCGCAGCGGCGCCCTCTCGAGGTGCACCGTCGCCCGGCGCGACATGGCCCGGACCCGTGCCCTACTCCACGCGCTCCTCGACGACGGTCCACTCCGTGACGCCCGCCCCCGTCGCCGCCCCGATACCGCGCAGAGTACCGCGGCGCATCGCGGGCGGCCCGACACCACACAGAGCATAGGTCCGCGCCCGGGACGGCCATGTCCCACACCTTTCTCCTCAACGCGCACCCCAGCACTCCCTCTCCAGATGCCGAGCTGCCCCCGCCGGAAATAGCGCGCATTGCGACGCCCGCGAGCGTGCCAGACTTCGCGGCGAATGAGCGGGCGTTTTGGGGAAGATGTGGGTGGGCATGTGGGGTCGCGGAGATCGGCCGGGTGGTGGAAGTGGTGCGGGAGCAGCGGGGCGGGGGTGGGCGGGTCGCAGCTGTGATTGGATTGGGGGCTGGCGGGATCGCCGCGCCGCCGGGGTACGCGCCATAGAGCGATTCGTCGTCGCGCGGCGCGCTGCAAATATTGCAAGAGTATCCTGTCCGCACTTTGTATGCGCGCCCACCATCGCGCAAGGGAGCGCCTCCCGCATCCTGGCTGCTCCACCGACGCGAGGAGTAGCACTGCTCACGCGCCGTCCACTGAGGACCGCATCGCACCGCGCCGCGCCACCGACGCAGGGAGCCGTCTGCGCGCTCGGGTCCTGGTCCGTCGCCTCTGGCGCTCATTTGCCACCATCGCCGCAAAGACATGGCGTCATTTTCCGCACCCAGAAGGTCACATCCCACCACGACCACGTTCATTTTGCCTGCGCTGTCCAGACGCATACCGATAGTTCTGCGCGCAGCCTAGCTCGCCGTTGGCTCGTCCGTGCATGCCTGCCCCGCGCGCGATACTGACCACCCCCACGATGCAGGGGGTCATCTACATACTCAGCATCCTCGTCCGCTGCCTATTCCGCTCCTGCGCACATCACTCTCCGTGCCGCTGTGTGCTACCGACGCCTAGGATAGGACACCGATGTCGCCCGAACAGGGCAACCTGTCAGTTATAAGAAGCAGGTCGTGCAGTGACGCCTGGTTCGTCCGCCAGTAGCTGTGCAGTCAATCCAGCAGAAGACTGGGTCGAGGGACACCTACATGGCCGTCCGCGCAGGGAAGGGGACTAGGGCGAAGGTGGCGAAAGGGCGTGCTGTTATGGCACCGCCGTCGGGTACGCTGAGCGTAGGCGTATATTGGCATGTACTCGGACCATCGCAATGCAAGCTGTAATTGCATGCGGCGCTTTCGTCGCCTTATCCGATCCTGGTCATGTACTCGAGCGCGTCGGGTGCGGAGAATGTTCGCTACCTGACCGCTGATCGATCTCCTCTCTTTTCGTTCTTGTTTGTTTCTGCAGTGGTTCATGGAGTACAAACAGAGTATGCGCTACGTCTACAAAGTGTTCTGCACTGGCGAAGCAGGGGCGCTACCTCCATCAGCTGTGTGCCAATCTCTGCCGCGGTCTTGCTCCGAGTCCTCTTCCCTGTGATATTCGTCCGAAATCATCACTGTCAGCCGATTCGGCCTTCTCTTTTCCATTCCACCCGCTTCTGGCTCAGCCATTTTCTGTCCACTCCTACCGCACCGCTGTCAAGCAACAATTTCACATTCTCCGTATGTCTCTCCCTGCTGCTCCTGCTGAATATGAACTGTTCTACTTCCTTTGGTTTCATAACCACACCATATTCAAGCATCAACCAGATGAGGCGTTCGACCCTACGTGATGCCTCATCCAGGTCTGTACGTGGAAGTCCTTTTAGTGCATTAGCATTTGCACCTTTCTCAAGCAGCAGTCGAGAAATCTCACGGGAAGGCGCGCGAATGCTATGAGACCAGAACCTGCGTACTACCTGCCGTGCTGTGCCATTGGACCCCCCTGGCACATGGTCATCCGCATGCTCGCCGTGCTCGAGCAGCAGGTGGACAATATCAAATCCGCCATGACGTGTTGCCATTTGCAGCGCCGTGCGCCCAAGCCCATCTGCGATGAATAAAGATGTTAGTGGCGGGCCATTAGATCCTGCTAGCGCGTTGACATCCGCACCATGGTCGAGCAGCAGTCGGACGATAGCACAACCACGACGGGATGCTTCTGCTTGTGATCCGGCGGATCCAAGTTCGTCTATGTCATCGAAACTTGACCGTGGTGACAGGTTGTTCATGGGGCGGATCGCGGAACCCCCTATTGAGCGTCTTGAGAGTTCACGAGAACGGGCCCAACTGATCGCTGCTTGCAGAGCTGTGCCTATGGGTCCGGCTGGCGCATCGACATCCGCACCACGATCGAGCAGCAACCGGACCATATCAATTTCGCCACGAGCAGATGCTATTTGCAGCGCTGTGCCCTTCGGTCCCGCTGGCGCATTGACCGCCGCACCACGCTCAAGCAGCAGTCGGACGATAACATAACTACCAGGGGATGTTTTTGGTAATCTGCGAAAAAGTGATGGGTGGATGGGATCCATATTGCGGGGTCGGGCTCTGGGCGGGAGCCTATCAGGATCGGCCCAGCAAATTGCTGCTTGCAGCGCTGTGCCATTGGGTCCGGCTGGCGCATTGACATCTGCACCGTGCTCTAGCAGCAGTGGTACGATGTCAGATCTGAGAAGACTGGCCGCGATTTGCAGCACTGTGGCTTCTGCCCCGTTCTCAGGCAGCAGTTGATCGAGGGCATACATGCCCCGCCTAGACGCATGTTGCAGTGCTGTGCTACGAAATCCTGCCACACGCGCATTGACATCCGCACCGTGCTTGAGCAGCAGCAGAGCTGCGGCAGAGTCATCATGTTGGACTGCTTCATGCAGCAATGTGCCTTCATCTTCGCGCACTGTGACATCCGCCTTGTGCTCGAGCAGCAGTCGGGCAACATCAGTATGGCCACCATGGAATGATGCTCGCAAGGCATTGGAGTAACTTCCACAACGTGTGTTCACGTTTGCACCATGTTCCAGTAATATCCGCACGACTCCTTCATGGCCATGATACGATGCGGCTTGCAGGGCATTGCCGCATGGTCCTCCTCTGACCTGCACATCTTCTCCGCGGATGAGAATCTCTTTGACCAGCTCCTCCATGCCGAGCAACGAAGCATAGTATAACGGTGGGGGGCTCTTTATCTCTTCAAATTTTGGAGAGAATCCGCCACTCCAGTGGGGAGACCGGTGCGGATCTTTCAATCGAATACAGTTTGTTAAAGCGTTATGTCCTCGCGAGAACATGTGGATCATTAGTTGCCAGACTGGGGCTTCCTTGCTGCGGCCCCATCCGACGTGTAGTCGCCAGTTTTGAGCCGCGTATAACACAAGGGGAAAATGCTCAAATGTTGCGCTGTCGAAGGATGAATGGCTTCCTAGGTGCAGGAGATAAGCTAGACATGTCGCAGTAATCATGTTGTGGGCTAATATTGCATCGACGCCGAAGAAGGATGCTGCTCCAGCTTTGATGCGGTCCGAGACGAGGTAATCCTTGACTGACATGTGCGCTAGTTTAACTGTGCCTAGATCGGTGGCTTCCCGTGAGTGAGTGTAAATGTCTTTCGGATGTACTCACCTTTCGAGCCTAATATTCTTGCACCTTGATCCTCTATCGAGGATCGAGACCACCGTACTATGTCCATGTCATTAGTTTGTATTGAATTAGAACATGTTCATAAGCATATAATGACTGACATTCGCCAATGGGAATTAAAGTCACAAAGCCTGCACATAAATCGAGAACGTGCATCGGAGAAAAGTATAGAAGGTCTGGGTCATATGTTGGTGTGTCGTTCGACGAGAAATCAATTGCAGTGACATCTGCGAGCTCTTCAAGCCGCAGATGCCGTACAGAAAACGCAAGCCATATAAGTAGCTGCTTGAGCTCATGTCGATTGGCGCTGCGAGACAGGCTTCTTTCGTACATCTCGTCCAAGTCTTTGGGCAACGATCGGAGCTGCTCGTTTACGGCACGACGGGTGGGGCATTTGGACAGTTCGGCTATCTGGAGAGCAACCCAGCGAAACCTGACAGTATTAGCATCAGCATATTAACCGTGAATCCCGAGAGTGGCTACGCACATTCCATCGGCCCCTTTCATCAGGGCAGATTTAACGCGCGCGCGAGTCTTTGTATCCCAACTGGTGACTTTAGCAAGCATAGCATCCACGTGGGTTTCAATGTCCGCATTCGTGGAAGCGCCTGCGAGCGATACATGTGTTATTGATGCTATAGGCTCGAAACATCGCACAATTTCCTGCTCTCGCCGACTAGAGAACAGAATTTGGAGTTGCTTCATGTTCTGTCGAAGGACATCCTGAATCCAAGCCAGTACTTTCTCTCTGTCAGTACACTCATCGAGCGCATCTATCACAATTTACGCGCGCTCGAAGCCGGCAATGATTTGGTGCAAAGTCTTCTGAAGGGAAGTCAATGATGGTGTCTCGTGACCGCCGCCGTACAGCTGCACGAGTGCCGCAGGTATACTCCCACCCTGGTACGACATCTGTCGGATAAGGGAGCGAAGCATCTTGTGATGTAAAGATTGATCGGTTTCGCCGCTTCTACTATCGAAGAAGAAATACGCGCAAGAGACTCTAGAGTCTGGCGTGCAGCCCTCCGAGTCGCGAATACTTTTGATGGCAGTCGAACTGCACGCCAAACCCCATCAACGAACGTCTCTTGACCAATTGATGATACGAATCTCACCATAAGACGGTCTTGCCAGAACCCGCTGTAATGAATCGTAGTCAGTTTGGCGATTAAAACCGCGTGTTGTCACAGCTCACGAGTTCCATTAATCCAAAGCGCTGAGCCGGGTGTGTCTTTCCAATCAACAAATCCATCGCCCTCCAGGAACCAAGCGCCCGTATTCGCGTGATGTTTATCTTGTGCTGCATTATAGTTCGCCGAGCTGTCCGGTGCAGCCAGCCACTGGTATATTTTTTCCTCTGAATTTGCGGCAGTATCAATTAATGGCTTTTGCAATTGGATCCATGATTGGGGGAGCTTGCCTCCCCCTATTTCTCGCTAGGGGCCCTAAATTCCTTAGGCTTACGCAATCCACTTCCTGATTACTAAGCTGACTCAGCCCGCCGCGGAACGCGCAGGGACTGTTGTCGACCGGTTACGGCTCGGACCCTGTACAGCTTTCATCCTGTTCCCGCTACCTCCCTGCTTGATTTTGCTCGCAATCTCAGTGTTCCGACCTTCAGTGTAGCCAATTGTGGGTATACCCACCATGAAATCGAATTATATTGACTATTCTATCGCTTTTTAGGCCCTTCCCTGTCTATTGTAGGTGCAACATCCATTGAGTAACCACTGATCCTTATCAGTTCTATATCTTTCTAGGCCCCGCGGCCGTGTTCCAGCACGAGCATCATATCTAGGTGGAAAATTAGTACTGTGGCTCCTGTGAGTAGTGTATCTGAGTCATATACCACAATTAAACCCCCATTTAAACTCAATCATGACCGCTTTTTCTGCTTTTTGACCTTATCTTTGCATTTCTCAGGTCCCTCTGCCTCTTTTAAGGCCTACTTGGTGTCTGGGAGACATCAGATATTTCGTATTAACTCAGGTGAGACTTAATATCACTACTTACTCATGGAAATGCACCTCCTCCTTCGCTTTTCTTGGCCTAAAATTCTTCTAAATTCCGTTTAAATTCCGCTTTTTTGATGTAGAAATCATGCTAACCTCCGCATTTTCAGACTTAAACTCTTCTAGAGAGTCGCATATCTCTTAAATTTGCAGTGGGTGTTTTATTCAACTGAATTCCGCTAAAACCCCCTATTTTACCTCTGAATTTTCGCTAATTTTCGCCCTTTTCGCTCTTTTTAGGTCATTCTGCTGTTCAACAGAGTGAGACTCAGTCTTATATAATCCAAATCACCTCCTGAAGCTGGTAAGTAACGTTTAAACCCCCATCTGTGTTCTATTCTGTACTAATTCTGTCGCTTTTTTGCCATATAGTCCGCTTTTTGACTTATAAATTTCTGCCTGATCAATTTCTTTTCTTTCACTATCACTATGTGGGTTCTTCCTTTTCATTCTATTTCCTCTTCTTAAATTATACCATGATCTTGGTTAGGGACTTTCCTGTTCCCATCCAAGCCACTGATGTTTCACCTGAGCGTCAACACTCAGCAGAGCGTGCTCGTGATCGTGCTGAGAGACTGGCTCAGATGACAGGTAAATATTTCCTGGCTCTATATATGCTTTTTATTTATGCTTTCAACTAGGGACTGATGAACGTCGTAACCGACGTAGCCGTAGTGGATCCCCAGTTCAACCTGAGCCTATTCCTCAGCCTATCTTTAGGCATGTAGATGATATTCCCCAAACCCAGATCCCAGCTGGTTGGGATGCTCCTTTGAGATACCCTATGCCTCTCATTCCATCTGCCTCTATGGCCATGGACGTTGATGATCCGTTTTCTGTTCCTGTCCCTGCCCCTGCTACAAGGGTGGTAAACTTGAATGATAGCCCTCCTCGTGGCCGTGTTTCTGCTTTGAATTCTGTGGCTGGGCCACCAAATGATTTGAGAACTATGGGACCCACTGTTGGCCCATCAGATTTTGTGACCTCTATGGCTGGGCCATCATCTCAATTTACAGGTTCTGTGGCTGGGCCACCAGATGATTTGAGAACTATGGGACCCACTGTTGGCCCATCAGATTTTGTGACCTCTATGGCTGGGCCATCATCTCGATTTACAGGTTCTGTGGCTGGGCCACCAAATGATTTGAGAACTATGGGACCCACTGCTGGCCCATCAAATTTTGTGAATGCTATGGCTGGGCCATCTCGATTTATAGGTTCTGTGGCTGGGCCACCAAATGACTTGAGAACTGTGGGACCCACTGCTGGCCCATCAAATTCTGTGAATGCTATAGCTGGGCCATCTCGATTTACAGGTTCTGTGGCTGGGCCACCCAACAATCTAGGAACTATGGGACCCACTGCTGGCCCATCAAATTTCATTGGGTCTATGGCACAGCCAGCCCCTCTAGGTGTCCCAGATTTACTTCAGGGGCTCACTCGTGGCCATGAGCCTGCTAGAGTTATTGGTGGAGCTCGACATACTACTGGTCGTGGTACTCACAAAGAGACTCACCCTGCACGTCAGCCTAAACCTGGCTATCCTCATCTGCTTTGGTGTTCTGGTAACACTCATTATGTCCTAGACACTGAATTTGGTGACCTTGCCACTTGTGAAGCATGCAGACAGTATAGACGAGCGCAGTATGCACGTCGACGTGGTATAAATCAACTTGCTGCAGCTGCTGCAGAGCCTCAGATAGCTACGATGCAACTGAATCAGCAGATTCCACTACCTGAAGCTCTTCCTCTTCCAGTGCCCAATCCTACACCTGAAGCCCTACCTGAGATTCATGCTGATCCAATGTCTGAGTCTGCTGTATCAGCAAGTGACAAAGTTCTACTGGAGAACTGTCGCCAGAAATTGATGAATATCTCAATGGACTCTTGCAACTGGTGCCATGAGCAGTGGTTTGACTTAGCCACTAATGGTGAAGGCAAATGTACAAAATGTGCCAAGTCTGAAAGGTTCATGCCTTCAAATGCTATGTATCCAGGCCCTGATCCTGATCTACCTGCCTTAACTCAAATGGAGGAGATGCTGATATCACCTGTCCATGCACTTGTGCAACTTTGGCAAATTCGAGGTGGACAGACCAAATACACTGGTCACATTTGCAACTTTCCTCGTGAGAATGCTATATTTCTGTCAAGGGTTCCTATCCTGCCAGAGGACTGTGATATTATCATTATGCGTCGCACTGGTCAGAATCCTCAGAACAATGAACAAGTCTTCCAGGACTTTCGTGTACGCAGAGAGGCTATTCGTTCTTGGCTACAGTTCTTGGAGCAAAATCATCCCACATTTCGTTCACGTCGTGTGGTGGTAGATTACTCTGTACTTGACCATCTGCCTGTGGATGGCTCTGTGCATGACAGACTTCAGACTGTTGAAAATCAAGATATAGAGGGGGCTTTTCAAGAGATGGGACCCCCTGAGGCTGATGGTGACTCTGACTCTGTACCTGGAGCTGTGCCTATACCACAGCCTATTTATTCTGGTGGATTTGCTCCAAACTTGCAACAAAGACAGACTGTAGTTGAACAACTGCAACAGGCTATTACTGGAGCCAATAATCCTGTGATCTTGAGCATGCCTTCCATACGTGGCACTCCAATCAGTGAATTTGAAGGCCGCAAAATTGCTATTGATGCATTTCCCACATTATTCCCTACTGGAGAGGCTGACTTCAATGCTACTCGTACTCTGAAAGTTGACATGAAAGCTTGGACTGCACATTTGCTTCGTCTTAAAGGAGGACGCTTTGCTAGACATCCTCGATTTCGCTATTGGGCATTAAACACTATCATGCGTCAGATTGCACAGAGTGCTTCTAACTACTATCTCAACACTCACAAAGATGACAAAGGTCTTTCTGTGGCTGATATAAGAGATATGATAAATTCTGGAGATGCACAGAACTTGGCAAAACGTGTTTCTCACTCTGGTGCAAAATTACCTGGCTCAAAGCCATTCTGGCAAAATGCACAGACTGGACTACTTGCTCAAATTCGTCAGCCTGATGTTGGCACTCCTCATGTGTTCTTTACTTGCTCTTCTGCTGATATTCAGTGGCCTGACATGCATCGTCATATGCCAAATTACAATCCTCAGCAGGTTGAAGATGCTGTGTCTTATCGAGTAAGAATGAAAGACTTGAATGAGAATCCTGCTATTGCAGCGTATTACTTTCAGAAGCGATGGGAAATCTTTTTCAAAGAGGTTATGCAACCCAAGTTCAAAGTTATAGACTACTGGTGGCGATATGAATGGCAACATCGTGGCAGCAGCCATGTACATGGATTTCTTTGGTTTAAAGATGCACCTTCTGTTGATGGTCTAGTGCGAAGTGATCCTGCATCTATGCAAAACTTCATTGACTTCTGGGATCTGAATATCTTTACTTGGAATCCTAATATGCAACAGCCCCCTGCTGTAGTGCATCCCTCTGCACGTCTTTTTGAAACTTTGCTGGATACAAAGCAGGAATTGGCAGAAATGCTAAATAGACTTCAGCGACACACCTACTGTACACCTGGCTATTGTGAGCGCAAGAAAAAAGGCACAGATGAAATATTCTGCAGATTTGGCTTTCCTAAGCCATTGAGAGATGCCACAGAAATATCCAGAGATCCAGGAAGAGACTTTCAGGACTTGAACACTCGTCGAAATGATCCTCTACTGAACTCATACAATCCAACATACTCCTTGGGCTGGAGGGCAAACACAGATATGAAAGCAATCATGGTTGTGGATGCTGTGATAAGATATGCAGCTAAATATGCCTCTAAAGGAGAGAGTTCATCTTCAACATATCAAGATGTTTTACAGAAAACTATCAGAAGCATGTCAGACTCTGATCAGGCAGGCAAAGTCTATCGAAAGATGCTATCTTCCTTCGCTGCTGAGCGTGATATATCTGCCCAAGAAACTTGTCATATTCTTCATTCTCTTTCACTTGTTCGATCTAGCAGAATTGTTCGCACCCTTGATGTGACTATGGATAAAACATCTGAGGCTGTTAACTTTGATGACTCCACCTTGGAAAGAAGATCTATATTTGACAGATACAAAGAGAGGCCACTTGACAGTGATCCTCGATTGGAAAATGTGTCACTTTTGGAATTTGCTATGCATTGGAACTGGAAGGGCAATACTTATTCTCCACGTGGTGGTAGAGGTGCACAGCCATATGTGGTCAATGTCTTTCCACGTTATTCGCCTGACAGAGATCATGAGGAAAATTGGCAGAAATTTTGCTATACCAAGTTGGTCTTACACCATCCTTTCAAAAAAGACCCTCAGGAGCTGTTGAATGGCCATGCTGATTGGGCTGCTGCCTATCAAACAGACTGTCTTGATCAACGTAACTTTGTCTATAACCCACCACAGCACTTTCACTTGGACTGTTTGCCTGACAAAGTGGACAACTCCAATGATGATGAATCTGACTCTGAGTCGATTCCAGATGAAGATCATGATGCTGAGAATTATGTTGCTGAGTGGATGCAGGAAGCAGGACGTCACCCAAATCAGGCTGTACAAGTTGACTTTAGCAATTTGGGAAAACGTGACTTGGATATTGCATATGATTGGAATGAGAACTCTGGTCCTCAAGCTGAGGTTACTCTTGCATCAAAATGGCTTGCAGATCAGATAAAGCAAAGTCCAAATGACTTGGCTCAGGACTTACCTGATATTGACTATCGAAAACTCAAAGGCCAACAAAGAGAAGTCTTTCTTCAGGTGATGGCATACTTCAAAAAGCTAAAGGAGAATGATGGAGATACTCCTCCACCTTTTCGGATTAATGTTGATGGCACTGCTGGCACTGGAAAATCTTTTCTTATCTGGGCAATTACTACTGCACTTCGAACACTCTGGCATGATGAATTAGAAGGACATGATCCTGTTGTGAGACTTGCACCTACAGGTGTGGCTGCCTTTGGTATTCGAGGATGGACTATACACTTTGGCTTGCTTCTTCCTGCTAAAGAGGGAAAAGAATTTGTTCAATTGGCCCAGACAGGTCTTGCTAGACTTCAAGCACGTTGGCAGAAGGTGAAGATCTTGATCTTGGATGAAAAATCTATGGTTGGCAGAGCACAATTTGGTCGTGTGGACCGTAGACTGCGCCAAGCAAATCCTCATGCAGCTGATGAGATTTTTGGTGGCTTACCTGCAATTATTTTTGGAGATTTCTCCCAGCTGCCTCCAATTGGAGATACACCCCTATATTCAACTCGTGAACCAAAGTTCAAAAAAGCATTACATGAAGAGGGCCAGAGGGCTTTTGAATCATTTACTCAAACAGTTACTCTTGGTCAAATCTTTCGCCAAGAAGGTGATGATCCTCAACAAGTTAGATTCCGAGATGCCTTGATGCGACTCAGAACTTACTCCTCAACACAAGAGGATTTTGATTTATTTGCCCCTCGCATGTGGGACAACCTTACTCCTGCTCAACGCTCTGAGTTTGATGATGTCTTACACCTTCTGCCAACAAAAGCAGCTGTTCATGAACTTAATTGTCGCAAACTTGGTGCTATGGCTCAACCTGTGTTGCGTTGTCCAGCAAAGCACAATGTACCTGAGGCTAAAAAAGCAACTGAAGAAGATGCTGAAGGCTTGGAAAAAGAGATTCTTCTAGCAGAGGGTGCTAAAGTGATGCTCACTCGTAATTTGTGGACTTCGAAAGGTCTTGTCAATGGCTCACAGGGAATTGTGAGAAAGATCTGGTTTAACCATGGTACCAATCCACGAAGTCATCTGCCTGCTGTTATATTTGTGGAATTTGAAGGTTACAATGGTATGATCTCTTTTTTTTAGGAAGATTAGTATCACTGATTAGTTTACAGGTCCTGATGTCCCAGCTTGGACTGGCATACAGCCCAAATGGGTTCCAATTGTTCCATCGACAGTACAGTGGGAAGACAAGTCTGGAAAACAATTGTCACGTTCACAGTTTCCACTAGCATTGGCTTGGGCTATTACAGTGCACAAAAGCCAAGGCTTGACTCTGACAAGAGTTGTAGTGGATCTTGGTGCTGCAGATTTCTCACCTGGATTGTCATTTGTAGCCATCTCACGTGTTAAATCACTAGATGGCCTGGCATTTCGTTCATCATTCGATATTTCTCGTCTTGCTAAAGTCAAAGAAACTGACACTAGGCTCATGCTGAAAAATTATTATCAGGCACGAGCAGGAACTGTATTTCAACACAACAGCTATGGCATGGATCTTAGTGAATATGTATTTACTGATTAGATAGATAATTTAAATTTGCACTTGTCTCTCAATAATCTTAGCAATTTATGAATTTAACGTGATGAAGGAAGCTCCCCCACTTCAGGGACGCGTACCTGTACATACTTAATTACCCTTATCTGGCGTCATCGACATATGCAGATTGTTGACGAGATCACCAGCGAAGTTGTTGAAGACATCGCCGGCGGCATTGGTGACATTCCCAGCCGCGTGGGTGTTGTTGAAGACCTTCCAGCACCCACTGTCAGTTGAAGTACTTCGTGTGAGTAGCGAGAGCACACGTACCACACCAGGAGAAGACTCATCAGAGATGAGGGTTCTCGGTAAACCAGAGGGGTGGACGATGCGGGCACAAGTCATCGATATTCACGGCTATCAGTAGCCATGGCAAACACGCTGGTGCCCCTCGGCATCAACCGCCTAATCTCCGTTACACAGCGTTTTCGAAGTTTTGCACCACCTGCCTAATATGCTCAAAACAATAGGGCTGATTCGGACACTCGCCACATTTTCACTCCCATTTGAAGTCAGATGTGCATTAATACGAGCATATCAGGCAGGTGCCGCAAAAACGCTTAGAAAGCGCCAAACGTCTATCAGTTCGCAGTTTGCTGTAAAAAGTATGCGCAATGCGGAGCTCTCGAGCGCTCGCGAGTCGCGACAGGAGTTAAGCAAATACACGCCCACATAGTGACGCACCGCACCACAGCAAGCTTTGTGCGGTGGACCATGAATCAATGGCGGGCCAGCAACAACCGCCTAATCGCCCTTCCATGATGGAATGATCTGCGAACGCAATGAGGCACGGATGGAGCGGGATGGAACTTGTGCATCTGCACTTACTTAGCCAATGGGACCGGGACTGGCTATCGAAAATTCGGAGCTACAGTAAGCGAGGTTTGGCCCGGGGTCGATGCGATCAGTGCAGGAGAGTTTAGCGTACGGGAAAACAGGGCCCTGTTAATTAACCGGGGTGATTTACAGGGTAATTTACACGTGATTTACCTAGGTAAATTAGGGACCTGGTAATAGGGCGGTTAATTAGGGTAAAATAGTCCAGTATTGTAATTTTTTTCGTATGCCATGGGCCCCAGTAGCCCCCAGTTCATTCTTCTGAGTGATATGAGGCTAAGGAAGACATTCAAAGGAATTATTAAATTCTATGTGGTACAATGTGGCACAAATGTGGCACGTCTAGGTGCGAAATCACCTTAATTAACTCCCATCAATTTTCTGCCTGACTACTACAATCCTCCTTCGACCTCGCAACCCACTGCAAAGGCAGTATGACATACAAGAAAACCGCCTCGACCTCTATGTCGTCCGCAATGATGCATGATGAGTGCTCATAGGTTGGCTTGACGTCGCTCTGCCGCATAGCGCACCGTATAATGCGGCCACGGCGAAATTTACCCTATTTAACGCTAAATTACGCTATTTTACCCTGTATTTCGCGTTAATCAGCGTCAATTTGGCCTCGGTAAATCAGCCTCTGATTTACCGTAAATCACACCCGTAAATTTCAATCCTCAAACCGACAGGGTAAATTTACCCGGTCAATCAGGCCTGAGGTCTGTTTTCCCGCACCCTAGGAGAGTTTACTGTAAGCCGTAGCATCTGCGGACGTGCAGCAAAGTATAATAGGAAGGTCCGAGAGCGGCCACAGTATTCGCATCAGCGCAGATCGTATGTGAATGCACAGCGTCGAGATGGAGAACAAAGTGAAGGCATATGCATGCTGCAGGTCGATGTTAATGCCGACCAGTCAGTACATAGCAATATTAATGTGTTCCCGAGAGCTCAGATGAAGAGATTACCAATGGGAAATTGGTGGAAGGTAGAACTTGACAGACCAGTGGTGTTATGCAGCGACTTGCAAATGCCATTGTACGTGGAGTCTGGGCAAACGCAAATTTCAAGCCAAAGAAAGCGAGGCGCTGCCTAATTGGGGTTTGCCGAACGACGGACGTCACACGATGCCACCTAATCGGGCCAGCGGCTGAGCGGGAAAAAATCGCCAATATTACTTGCAAGATGTCGCGACTCACTGCAAATTCGATACAGGACTCGGAGGGACGTTCGACTTTATGATTGCCGGGCCGCTGGCGGATGCGACTGAAATACTGAAACGACACAACTCGACTCAGATGACGGCCGTGCGCATGTTGTATGTATCTGCTGCTGCGATTTCCCCTCATCCAACGCTGACCAACGTTACCCTAGCCATGCATGTGACGCATCGCGGATTATCATGCACCGTAACAGGTAGCCGAACCTGTTAGCATTATCCGCGCTGAAGGATTCGTCGAGTAAGACGCCGCAGACCGCGCTCTTGCCTTTCAACCACTGCAAGTTCTGTCAGCTTCTTCTTCTCCATCTCCAGCATCCAGGACCCCAGCCCTCGGCATTGCCCTCGCTCTCTCTCTTAGCACATTCGATGATCTCATTGGTTACGAGTCCGTCGAGCGCGCAGGCCAGACCAACTTCCAAGTCGTACGTCCCAGTCTCATCTAGCGGCTGTCCGCGACCTCTGACCCGCTCATTCCAGACGTACACGCACAACGACCAGTGTTATCGCCGCCCTCGTCGGCGCGCCCTTGCAGATCCACTAAGCCGCCTTTTCTAGCATCTTCTCCCGGCGCCCGCGCGCCATTCCTCCCGGCTCCACACCCAATGCGAGTTCCGTTGACAACGATCTCCCGGGCTATGCCCCGCCCAGCGCCAAATGTCAAAGGTCCCTGCACTCGCGCTTTACTCGACAACCACGCCTTCTGCGCGCTCTACGACAACTGTGAATGCGCAACGCCCACCATCGTCGTTGCCGTCCCGCCCCCACCACGCCCTGGGACCGCTCAGAGCACAACATCGCAGCAGGGGTGCCGCACTGCGAGCCGGCCTCGCACGCGCGCGTGCTTGTGCCGGGCACGGCAAAACACCGCCTCACGTCGCCCCAGTATGCCCCAGAGTCCGAGCATGGACATGGGCGCGCGTCAGGCGCCGTGATGTCCCAGACCTGCCTCTTCTCCGACGCGCACTCTGCGCGTTCCTCGAAGCGCCGAGGGCGCCAAGGTGCCCCCGCCCGAGATCGCGCACATCGCAACGACCCTCGCGTGGGCCCACCTGCTAAGAAGGCCTTCTCTGCCGTGCTGTGGAGAGCGTGCCGCAGTTTGGGGAGGATGAGAGGGCGTTCTTGGAGGATGGTAATGGAGCAGCGGGAGACGCAGGGTGATGTGGGGGTGGGTGTGGGAGTAGGAGTTGGCGGACTTAGCTCGCCAGGAGGTTCAGTGGCGCCGCCGGACTACACACCCTGAATGAGCGCTCTCGTGCCCCTTCTCTCTCTCAGCGCAATCGTCCGCCAGCATGACATCTCCAGAAACGAGTTGGTCGAGCTCGCGAGCGCGTAGGGGCGACCCAAAACCAAGTCGTATGTCCCAATCCCGTCCCTTGCTGGCGTCGCCTTCTGACTCACGCCTCCCAGACGCGCACGCGCAGTAGCCAGCGCCCTCGCCGTCCCCGCTGGCGTGCTCGCGTGCAGACCCAGACCGCCTTCCCCCGAACCGCCCCGCGCCCCGTCCCTCGCCAGCCAGCGCGCAGACGACCTCCCGAGCTACACGTCCGCCCCGCGCGACATGGCCCAGATCCCCTACCTAATCAACGCACTCCCTGCGCACTCCTTGACCACCATCCACTCCGCGACGCCCACCGCCGTCGCCGTCCCGCATGGGCATGGGGACAGATGCGCGCCCCGGTACCGCACAGAGCGGCACAGGAATGGGTGCGCGCCCGGGGACAGATGTCCCAGGCGTCCCTCCTCGACGCGCGCTCCATCCTCTCCCTCTCCCGCACGCGCGGCGCAGGCCTCCCCCCTGCCGACCGCGCCTTCCTCGACGCCCTCGCCGACGCCGAGCTCCCTGCACCCGAGATCGCGCGCATCGCGACGCTGCTCGCGCTCGGGCCGCCCGTCACTCGCGACGGTCCCAGTCGCGCAGTACCCACCATACGTCTTTCGCGCACGCCTACACCATCGCAAGAGGAGCGTCCCCGCCGATATGGGTACCATTGCACGTGACCTCGCCTCACCGAGGGACCGTCACATCGCATGACGACCACAGATGCAGGGGCCATCTACACGTTCAAGATCATCTTCTGTTGCCTCTTGCGCTCATGCGCATACCATCGACACAAAGACACGATGACATCTTTCACACCTAGGCCGCATCCCACCCCGACCATGTTCATTTTGTCGATGCTGTACAGACGCATGCCAACAGTTGCGCACAGCCCTAGCTCGCCGTGTGCTCGTCACCGCATATGCCTATCACAGCGCGCGCGCGCGCGCTGTCTTCCGCCCCTAGCTCGCATCGTTCTCGCGGCACCGCTGCTCCCCTCACCACGTGTGCCTGTCGCAGGGCGCGCAGCGCGCCGAAGGTCGTGTCGCCTTTCTCGGCTCCACCCGCTGCTCGGATAGCAGCGATGCCCGGGCGCGCTTCCCTGGATGTCGGCGCCGCGCGCATGAGAACAGGCCGTGGAGAACGGCCGACTTAAGGCGGGTGCGTCTTCGGATCTGGCGGGAAGATTGGGTCGGGGCGCAACAGCGTGGGCGTTCGTGCAGGGAGGCCTCGGTGATGGGGATTGGGTGAGGTGCGGAAAGGGTCGTGGTGATAGCACCATTGTTGCGTACCCTCAGCATATGTGATCAAGGTCGCGGAGCAATATATCTGAGCGTATATTTGGCATGTACTCGGACCTGTCAAAGTTGCTCGCCAAATATCGTAATACATGATCGTTCTGTCTGGTTCTGGGCACGTAATCAAGCACGTCGTGTGCTGGAAAATGTTTGCAGTGGCTGCGTGGCTGCTGGCATCCACTCGACTCTTTTCTCGTCCTCGTTTCTTTTAATAGCTGTATAGAGTACAAGCAGACTATGCGTTATATTTACAAAGTGTTCTGCACCGGTGATGCAGGAGCGCTACTCTCGTCAGGTGTGTACCACTGCTCGCCATCACTATCTTGCTCCGGGACCATGCTTCTTGCCCAAGGACTCATGCCCCAAAGCTCGATGCAATCATAGTCCTCTACTCTGATTCGGCCCTCTCTGAACCATTCCACCCGCTTCCGGTACAGCCATTCCTTGTCCACTCCTGCCTCGCTGTCAAGCAACAACTGCAATATCTCCGCATGGTTTTCTCTTTTGTATTCGCAGAATATGAAATCTTCTGCCTCCTGTGGTCCCATAGCCACACCGTGTTCAAGCAACACCTTGACGCCAGCTGCGTTCTTCACTTGTGATGCCCATAGCATTGCTGAATTACTCGTATCGACGTCCGCACCATTCTCCATCAGCAGTCGAACAACCTCACTATGCTGCATGTCTATGTCCCAGATTGATGATGCGATCTCCAGCGCTGTGCCATTGGATCCTGCTAGCGCATTGATGTCCGCCCCATGCTCAAGCAGTAGCTGGACGGAGTTCAAGTGGCCATGGTAAGCTGCGTCTTGGAGCACTGTGTCATCAGGTCCTGCTGGCGCATTGACATCCGCCCCGCGCTCGACCAGCAGTTGGACAATGTCAAATTCGCCATGATATGTTGCTATTTGCAGAGCTGTTCTCTTATACTCTACTCCCTCATGTACATATCCTGCTGGCGCATTGACGTCCGCACCATGCTCGAGCAGCAACCGGACGATATCATAACCACGACGCGATGGTTGCAGCGCTAATGATGTGAAATCAGGTTCGTCTGTGCCAACAAGACTTGGCGGATATCGGTCTCGGCTCCCGTAATACTCTCGTTGATCAGGATGGGCCCAGTTGAACACTGCTTGCAGCGCTGTGCCTTTGGGTCCGGCTGGCGCATTGCCATCCGCACCATACTCAAGCAGTAGCCGGACAATATCAATGTCACCACGACCGGATGCTATTTGCAGCGCTGTGCCTTTGGGTCCGGCTGGCGCATTGCCATCCGCACCATACTCAAGCAGTAGCCGGACAATATCAATGTCACCACGACCGGATGCCATTTGCAGCGCTGTGCCCTTCGGCCCCGCTGGCAAGGGGTACGCAAGGCCAGAATCCTCTACACAGGGTCGAATTTTCCGGTCAAGCCTCGAAAACACCCACCCCTCCCCCTGATAGATATTCCCACGGTCCAAACAACTATTTAGTGTGACCAAAAGACATGGCAGATACCAAAAATTGCTTGCAATATGCATCCTAGCTACCACAGTTTATGATTCAACCGATATTGAAAGTGTTTGCAGGTAGGAGTTGATGTGGGTATTGACTGCAAAGTGACTGCCAAAATAGGCGCCCACAGTGTGGCGTGAGTTGTTTGTCCCTAATACAGCCAAATCACCCTCAACAAATCCTCATTGTTGCTAAATGGTCTTATTTACCTTCACGGAGGTCTGGGGAAACCTCTAGAATGCTCCAAGATACCCAGGATGCTCTCAAAGATCCATTGTGAGCATGAAAATAGGGGGTCATATTTTCCAGTTAAGGTCGCAAAACACCCACCCCTCCCCCCACCTCGTGTCTCGGACTCTATTGTTGCGTACCCCTTGCCCGCTGGCGCATTGACCTCCGCACCGCGCTCTATCAAAAGCCGGACGATAGCATAGCTACGGCGGGAAGCTTCCCGTGATGTGCAATTAGGTTTGATAAGATCGAGATAAGGGTTTCGCCGCGAGTACGACTGGCGGACCTCATCAGGATCGGGCCAACTGATCGCTGCTTGCAGCGCTGTGCCTTCGGGTCCGGCTGGCGCATTGACATCCGCACCGTGCTCGAGCAGCAGGCGTACAACGTCAGATATGACAAGACTGGACGCCGATTGCAGCGCCGTGCCTTGAGGTCCGGCCGGCGCGTTGACGTCCGCCCCGTGCTCAAGCAGCAGTCGGACAAGGGCATATTTGCCACACCTAGAAGCGTTTTGTAGTGCTGTGCCACATTCATATCCCGCTGGCGCATTGACATCGACATCGTGCTCAAGCAATAACTGGGCGGCGGCAAAGTCATCATGTCGAGCTGCATCTTGCAGCAATGTGCATTCAGACGCTTCTCGCACATTGGCATCCGCCTTGTGCAAGAGCAGCAGTCGGGCGACATTAATATGGTGACCATAGAATGCTGCTCGCAAAGCATTGGAGTAATATCCGCCACGTGTGTTCACGTTTGCACCATGTTGCAGCAATATCCGCACGACACCTTCATGACCATGATACGATGCTGCTTGCAGCGCATTGGCACATGGTCCTCCTCTGCCCTGTACATCTTCTCCACGGTTGAGAATGTCTTTGACCACCTCCTCCAAGCCGATTAACGAAGCAAAGTATAACGGCGGGCCGTTCTCGGTAAATCCCATAGAAAAGTGTATGTTACCCCAGTAGGAGCTTCGGTGTGGATCTTCTAATCGAAAACAGATCATCAAAGCGTTATGTTCTCGCGAGAACATGTGATTCATTAGCTGCCGGACGGGGGCTTCGTTGCTGCGGCCCCATCCGAGGTGTTGTAGCCAGTTTCGAACCACATACACTGCAAGAGGACGATGTCCAAATATTGTAGAGCTTAAGCATGGATGGCTTCCTAAGTGTAAAAGATAAGCTAGGCATGTCGCAGTGATCTTGGTGTTAGCCAGTGTCGCATTGATGCCAAAGCAGGATGCTGCCCCCTTTTTGATGCGCTCCGATACGAGGTAATCCTTGACAGACATGTGCGCTAGCTTAACGATGCCTACATCGGTGGCTTCCCTTGAGTGCATGTAAATGCCTTTCCGATGGACTCACCTTTCGAGCCTATGCGTTCATCTGGATACTCTAGCGAGGATCGAATCCACCCTATGTCCATGTCGTTAGTTTGAATTGAATTAGAACATGTTCATAGGCATAGGGTGACTGACAACCGCTGATGGGAACACAAGTCACAAAGCCTGCACACAAATCGAGAACATCAGTCGGAGAAAAGTATCGAAGGTCTGGGTCATATGCCGGTGTGTCCTTCCGCGAGAAATCAATCGCAATGACCTCTGCGAGCTCTTCAACCAGCAGATGCCGAACAGAAAATGCAAGCCATATAAGTAGCTGCTTGAGCTGCTCTGGATTGGCACTGCGGGTCAGGGTTCTTTCGTACATTCCATCCAAGTCTTTCGGTAATGATCGCAGCTGGGCATCAACGTCACGAGGGGTAAGGCATTTGATCAGTTCTGCTATCTGGAAAGCAACCCAGCGGAACCTAGCACAGTATCAGCAATGATATTGTCATTGCAGAGAGCAACCACGCACATTCCGTCCACACCCTCCATCAACGAACGTTTAATGCGTGCGCGAATCGCCGCATTCCACCTGGCTATCGAGGCAAGCATATCATCCACGTATCTTTCGATATCGGCATTTGTGGAAGCGCCCGCGAGCGATACGGGGCATATAGATTCCATGGGCTCGAAGCGCTGCAAAATGTCCTGCTCTCTGCGACTGGAAAACAGAATATGCAGCTGACTTATGTTACGTTGAACAAGACTTCCGATCCAAGCCAGTAATTTGTGCCTGTCTAGGCACTCATCGAGCGCATCTATCACGATATACGTACGGTCGAAGTCCGCGATGATCTTTTGCAGAGTAAGCTGAAGAGCAGCTGTCGACGGTGTTTCGTGACCGCCGCCATAAATATCCATCAGTGCGGCAGGTACATTAACCTGCTTGGGAGAAAGTGGTGATTGCTCTGGTTGTCTGGACTTGTACCATACACCCCATTGGTGCGATAGCTGACGGATCAGGGAGCGAAGCATTTTCTCGTGCAGTGATTGGTCTGTTTCGGCATTTCTGCTGTCGAAGAAGAAGAAGGCGCAAGCAGCCCCAGACTCCGGTTTGTATTCTTGGCGGACGCTCTCGATGGCAATTGAGCTATGAGCGTAGCATCATTGCTGGATGTCTCGGCGAATCAAGGATTTGAATCTCACCATATGATTGTCTTGCCACAGCCAGCTGCGACGAATGATGATCAGTTTAGCGACTGGCGCTTGGGATTATCACAGCTCACGAGTTCCATTGATCCACAAGGCTGAGCCAGGTGTCTCTTTCCAATGAACGAATTCTTCGCCCTCCAGGAACCAAGCGCCCGTACTGTCGTGATGCTTCTCGCGTGCTGCATTGTAGTTTCCCGAGGTATCCGGCGCCGCCAGCCATTGGTATATTTTTTCTTCTGGAATCGTGATGCTCAAATGATGTACTTTGAATCTCGAGATAAAAAACTCACCCCGATCTGGTGTCACCGTATAGACATTCAAGTTGATGAAGTCGCCATTGACATTGTTGATCTGCGCATTCCCGCCCGCATTCGGCGTGTTGAAGACCTTCCAGCACAATAGGTAAGATTGGATGACCAATAGGAATAGCGGAAGCACACGTACGGCAGAGGCAGGAAGCATCGAAGATGGTGGTTCTATGTAGACCTGGGCGAAGCGGGAACGAGGTTTATATCTACAGCATTGGCGCCGCATGGCAAACACACTGCCCTTCGGCATCCGCCGCTCAGTCTCGATGATCTGCACGATGCATTCAAGATCACTGATCAACTGGTTCCATATCATTACGGAGCTTTCGAAACTGCCGGAAGCTGTGAGACTGTGATACCCAAGATAGCCAATCGTGAAAAGCGCTGGCATCGAGTCTTGCTGCATGCGTTCAAGAGACTAAGATGAATGAATAGATGAATCAGCAGTCAGCATGGCCGTCCCTAACTGCAGATAGAAGCGAGGAGATCAAGCGGGTGTACCAATCCAGCTTACCACGATCGAGGCTCATGATCCTCAGGCTGTGTCCGGCTGCACGCAGCATGACCAGCATGGCCAGCATTCACCTCTTGTCGAGCAAAGACTCAGTGAGGACTAGCAGCGAGGCTGAGACCTGAGGGGAGGTGTATAGAGTTGGATGTAGTTGCATATATGTGCATGATCTGAGAATTGACGATTGAGAAATGCATTCGGCAGGCGCTGAGCCAAAGATAGCAACGCGAAGTCTTTTTGGGGATTACCGTACCATTTTTTCGCCCCGCGCTATGACCCAATCAGGCAAGTTCCCGAACCCTCCCGAGTCGTCCCGAGTCCTGAGCGCTGAGCCTCGCAAGATGTGCGGCGGAATCTGCAACACTGACTGCCGAACTGAATGCTAGAGTACGTCTACGTCTCCCACTGGCCTGGACGAGTCGGCTGTCTCAGGTCTGGGCTCGAGCGGTGATCGCTGAGTCGCTGACGACGCAAGTGACTCGCTGCACCTACGCATGCCGACTCGGATACGGGCAGGATCCCTGTGCAGCAGCATGGGACTCGGTCAGGGATGTCCAAGTCGTATGTTTCTCCTGTTGCTGCCTCGGTTCCCCTCTACTCGACGCCGATCGACTTGGCTCTTAGAAATGCAGGTGCCATCGCCGGGATCATCGATGATCTCGCAGCGCTCGTTCACTTCTAGTGCTGGTCCACGCAAGCGCGATTTGCACCTGTTAGCATCATCCATGCATAAAGAGTTCTTACCATACAATCAAGCACCGGCAGCCAGCGTCTTCCCCAGTCTTTGCTTGTCTGTTTGTCTTCAGCATCCTTGACCTAAATGCTCTGCCCCACTGTCTCTTGCTCTGTTGCGCGTCACACAACCTGCTCATGAACATGTTTCCTCCAAATCCCGCGTTGAGCATATGTGCCAGATCCAAAACCAAGTCGTACGTCTCTATCCCTTCAAGCCGCAGTCTGCAACTTCTGACCCGTTCATCCCAGACACGCACGCACGGTTGCCAGCGCCATCGCCGCCCTCCTCGACGCGCTTATGTGCAGACCTCCTCCAGAATCCACCCGCGCACCGCTCCTCATCGCTCCACCGAACCAGCGCGGCGACGACCTCCTAAGCTACACCTCTGCCCGGCGCGAAATGGCACAGGTCCCCGCGCATTTCTCCACGACCCCCTCGCGCGCATCTCGACAATGATCCACTCAGCGACGCCCGTTGCCGTCGCCGCCTACCCCGCCACCCCGGGACCGCGCAGAGCACTACGTTGCAGCAGAGCCAGCGCATCGCGGGCGCGCGTGCGCGCCGACCAGGGACAGCATTGGGCACATGAACATAGGCACGGGCGCGGGGGCTGGGGCGGGGACGGCGATGTCCCAGGCCTCCGTCTGCTCTGAAGCGCGCGCGTTCCTCGACGCGCTCCCTGCCCCCGCCCGAGATCGCGCGTATCGCGACGCTGCTGCCGCTCGGCGCACCTGCTGAGAAGGCGCTCCCCGCAGTGCTGTTGGCGAGCGTGCCGAACTGTGGAAGATGAGAAGAGCGAATATGGGCATGTGAGGCGGAGGTTGCAGAGATTAGCCAGGTGATAGAGGCGATAAGGGAGCAGCGGGGGGCGGGAGAGGACGGGAATGTGAGAGTTGGTGGACTGGGCGTGGGGTTGGGGAGGGGGGTTGACGGCGCCCCCGGGGTATACGCCGTAAAGTCATTGGCGGTGACGCCCTTGGTCGCGCGATGTCCGCTATCAATGCAAGATCAGCCCATGCACGTTTCGCGCGCGCGTCTACTCTCGAGTATGCGAGTAGCACACCGCGCATCTTGGCTCCTCTGCCGACGCTGAGAACAACATCGCATACGTGACATCGTCTCACCGACCATCGCACCGCATGGGACTACACCACGCACATCAACGCAGGGGGCCATATACACGCACAGGATCCTCATCCGTCGTCTCTACGCTCCTGCGCATATCATCGGCGCAAAGACATAGGGACATCATCTTTCAAACCTAGCAAGTCGCTTCCCACCACGACCACCTCAATCTGGCAGGCGCGCTCCATACGCATACAAACGGCTGTGCGCAGCCCTAGCTCGCCATTCACTCACCAAGCGTACGCTCGTTACAGCGCGCCCTCCTGCACGCCTTTCGCGTCGTTTCTCGCCCCCACCGCACAATGATACTCGGCGCCCTGGTCAAGATATTGGTGTCACGTGATCTGAGCAACCGTGCATTGTAGCAAGAGAGACGGCCGGCTCGAGTGCCGGTAGCTGTGCAGTTCCTCAGATCTAGCGCTGGCAGAAACCTGGTTCGAGGGGGCCCGGGGTACCCACATGGCCGTCTGCGCAGGACGCCGCGGGTGGCGAAAGGGTCGTGCTGATATAGCAGCATCCTAGGGTGCACTGAGCATATGCTCATATTTGGCATGTACTCGGGCCAATCGTCAACTATCGCAATACAAGCTGTAGTTTGCATACAGCGCTTTCATCACTTTGTCCGATCATGGCTACGTACTCGAGCGCGTCTTGTGCTTGAGAGTTTGCTGCGTGACTGCTGATCACTCTACCCCTTTCTCGTTCTCATTTTGTTTGCAGTGGTTCTATACAGTACGAACGAAGTATATGCCACATCTACGAAGTATTCTGCACCGGCGAAGCAGGAGCGTTACCCCCATCAGCTGAGTACCAATCGCAACCGCTATCTTGCTCCGAGTCCTCTTGACAGTCTTTCAGCGATCTTGATCCCAGAAATCAAAGCTGTCAGTCCTCGGATTTGACTCGCCCTTTTCTAACCCGTTCCGCCCACTTCTGGTTTAGCCACTCCCTGTACACTCCTGCATCAGGCTGTCAAGCGACAAATGCAATATTTCCGTGTGATTTGGCTCTTTGAATGGGCTGGATATGAATCTTTCAGCCTCCTGTGATTCCCTAATTGCACCGCGTTCGAGCATCATCCGGACCACAGCTTCGTTTCCCACTACTAATGCGCATAGCAATGCTGTGCCATCGGGCCATAATATCAAATACCGATTCACAAAATTTCTCCCTACACATCCCCAGAAGCAATAAAAGTACAAATTCCTGCGTTTCGCGCAAGCGCGCGCAGGGCCCTAAATCACGCCTAATCTGATTCGCCGGGCGGCGGCCCGGTGTAGCTCGAGAGGACGTTGGAGTCGTCGACATCCTCGACGAGCTCTGCTCTCTGCAGAATAGTCAGTACGAGAAATGCGCGAGGAGCGGAGGGCATACGCGAGGCGGCGGCGTGCCGGTGTAGCTGGAGATGATGTTTGACGCGTCGGGATCCTCCGCTTCGCGCTTGCCGGATGAGGGGGGGCGCGTGTCGTAGCTCGAGAACGCGTTAAAGTCGTCGACGTCCTCGGCCCTCTGGATGCAGATCAGTCAGGTGCAGGCAATGGTGGAGAGGCTGCTTACGCGGTCTGGTGGCACCCCTTGGTAGATGGAGATGACGTTCGTCGCGTCGACATCCTCTACTTCGCGCCTGCCAGACGAGGGGGGGCGCGTGTCGTAGCTAGAGAACGCATTAAAGTCGTCGACGTCCTCGGCCCTCTGGACGCAGATCAGTCGGGTGGAGCCAATGGCGGAGAAGGTTGCTTACGCGGTCGGGCGGTACCCCCTGGTAGCTGGAGATGATGTTCGTCGCATCGGGATCCTCCACTTCGCGCCTGCCGGATGAGGGGGGGCGCGTGTCGTAGCTCGAGAACGCGTTGAAGTCGTCGATGTCCTCAGCCCTCTGGATACATATCAGTCTGGTGCACTCGATATCAGAGAAGGCTGCTTACGCGATCGGGCGGCACCCCTTTGTAGAAAGAGGCGATATTCGAGTCATCGACATCCTCTACGGTTGCCCCACGCTTGTTAGAAGCGTAGTTTACGACCTTGTTGAGTTCATCGGCGTCGTTGGCGCGCTAGCATGAATGTTAGCTGGTTGGCTATCGCTAGAAAATCGTCATCGAAGGACATACCTTCACGGCGAAGTTCGAGGTTGGTGCTGCAGCAGCCGACGCCGCGAGTGCTGTGAGGGCGAGAATAAGAGAAGTACGCATGTTGTGAGGAATCAAGCAGGGCTGTGATGATGAACTTCAAGCAGACATGAATGCATTTTATACTGTTGTGGGTGTCGAATCCACCGTCCAACCAGGACCAGGGCCACGGCCAAGACTTGAACCATCAGCTGGGCAGGCACTGAGAGAAGAGCCCACATGGAGCAATGTCGCTTCCTTCAAGCCAGTTAAAGCTACGTTCCTGGGATGAATTGCGCTAGAATGCCAAGCAAAGGTGGAACTGGATGGCGTCTTTCGTGAGTAGTGGTGAAAGAGACTCGAAAGTGGCATTCAAAGTGTCAGAAAGGACCAATCTTTGGAGATTTGAGAAGGGTCAACAATCTTGGTGCATAGGGCCGCACTAGAAATGTAGCACAACGACAGCCCGCGGCAGTAGAGCGACTGAAGAGACCAGCGACGTCGCGTAGCACTCGCGCCGAATCGACACACAGGAGTTGCTGCCATGCGCTTCGATACGTCGACGTGACATTACTGACAGTTATTCGGGAGTACACTATCACTGTTCTTTGATACAATAGACTTTCGAAGCAAGACGAATGCTGTTCGTAAGAAGATCCAAGCTGAATCTTATGGTCATGCTACAGCAGTAGCAAAACTTGCCACATAGCCCGTAGGAATCAACGTCGGCAAAGATTAAGACAGTAACTTGGTTGAACAACGCTCTCCGTGCTGAGCCTGCCGGTCGGAGCGAGTATTGCAGGCTAGAGGCCGCTAGAGGGTGGATGAAACCGCAGAAGGCCAGGAACTGATTTCGGTTGAATCGGACTCGGAGCGGAGTCTCAACTTCGCAACAGATTGACAGCGCCTCTTGGCGGCGCGTGCCACTTACCTCTGGACATTCGCATGCTGCATTGAAACTGGGTCATTTTTCACAAGAATCAGGTGTGCATTCAGTCAGGTGTAAGTTGGCATGACTTGATCCGAATCTTCAATTTGCTAGAGCCCATGCCCAGCTACTCTGGGAACGACATTCCGGGGCAACTTGCCCTATAACTTGTCCGACATCCATTCGACGAGTCTCATGAATGAAGTTCGAAGATGCTATTTGCTCACACATTATCAAAAAAAGCAGTTAGTGGAGAGAGAGAGAGAGAGAGAGCTGCAAACTGGCCTATTCCCCACTGTGACGCCACCACAACGTAGAGCATGGTCAACTCACGGACAGCCGGGTAGCAAGGGGTAGCACTGTACTGCAATCAGTCAAATCTGTTTGGACACATATATACAAAATTTAAATTCCCTTCAAATTCAATGCGGACACAAATGTAGCTGTTCGCAGCGACGAAAACTCGAACTTCAACCTGATTCGGAAGCCACGTGGGTAAATACTCCCGGGTGAACGTGTCCCAAATGGATTCAAATTTCCAAACGCCGAACATTTCCGGTATGTTAACTTCAGCTTTCGTCCTCTTGAAGTTGTATCGCAAGCCTCCTATCCGACATCACGAGAACGTTCAGGAACAGGAAAATAAAGATTCCATTGGGCACAATGCACTATCGTCTGCTCGCCGATAAGTCTAACAGTCCCAGGCTAGTACTAGATGTTTGCAAAGAACTACAGACGTCGACAGCTCTCTCTTCTCCCCACCTTTCAAATTCTCATTTCTACCAACATCATCTCTACCGTCACTACTCTTCCTATGCTTAGTTCCGCTCGAGATCATGCTGCTCCGCTCGGAGAAGGGAGGGGAGAAAATGACACCTTTTCGTCATCTTACGAATCCTCCGATCGGCGGCGGCTGTCTGGAATGTCCTGCTGAAATCGCTGACTGGAGCGATGATGCGAATAGGCGGACTCGCGGTGGCCGGATATCGACTTGTTCATCGATGCGGATGTATCGGCCTCGCCTGCCGAGTTTGCGCTGGATGATATCACGACACACAACAGCAAACAACGTTCGAGATCTTAAGGAGATGATCGAAGCACTATTCGGCTTCGTGACTTGCTCTGCTCATCCACAAACGTCTAACTCCATGTCTACTCTGAATTTTCCCTCGGCAGTCTTTTGACCATAGGAGCTTAAAGCTGACGTTTGAGCATGCTCTCGCGCTGTTTGCTTCTCTCATTCAGTGGGATGAGCTGTACCACGCCGCCAGTGAGCCTCGCTAGTTTTGCTATATCATAGCATTCTCGCTTATCTTGAGACGACCGCCATAGGCTCTTTCATGCGCTTGCACTCTCTCCTGGTCCTTGTCACCGCAGCGAACTTGAAGAAGGTCACTGGTGGCGCGCGTGGTTTATCCTAGGTCCGCCTACTGTACAGCGTGCGTTTGTGCTCGTATTCTGCTTGTACCCAGTGGTATCGGATCCAGAATAGCCTGGCGCTGTGGCGAAGAGGCAACCTCGGAGCCAAACTGGATGTCATGTCCTTGCTACAATAGACAGGATGCGATCCTCGCCTCCACGTCTCGAATTATGCTATTCTTGCGGAGGTATCGATCGCCATTCAACAGAGCGGCGATCCAAGCAGGCTTATGGAGGAGATGGGCGCTTGAACTCGCAATTTGAAATCTTTCAGCTCAGACTGCGGTAGCGCGGGGGATGCACGATGCAGAGCTGAATGCTCTACTGCTATATGCTCACTTGGCTCTCGCCTCGCGCAGATATACGTCCTCTCAAGAATGGCTGTCCGCATATCTTGCACAGGCAGGAGGATACCACCATTGCAGCGCACATTGGGAAAAAAGCGAGTCATCGCCAACAATCCCGGTCTGCGGCGACCGTGGCTGCGCGAGCAAATTTAGCGTCGATAAGTTTGCCCCATACTTCAAATGATCTGGAGTGTGTTGTCTTTCTCCACGAGAGACAAGATGATGCTTACCCAGATTCTCGGATGGCATATCTGCGATTAGCTGGCGTGGAGGATAGTGAAAGGCGAAGAGCCAGAGCATTCCTATAAGAGAAAAACATGGTCTGGGTGAAAGAAAACCGCCAATATCGAGCTTCAGGCAGCTGGTCGGGATTTATCAGCTGGGCGTCTCGAGCTCATGGGTCCACTCAAACTGCCATAATATCAAATAACGATTTGTCAAATCAACCTCCCTATACATCTCTGTGCAATAACAAGTACATATATTGATTCCCCGTGTGGCGCCTCCAAAACTCACACACGCCTAATCTTGGTTGACGGGGGGTGGATTGCCCTTGTAGCTCGAGAGGATATTAGAGTCATCAATGTCCTCAGCGAGTTCCTCCCTCTGTGGAGTGGTCAGGACGAGAATCAGACAGGCAGAAAGGCGGGCGTACGCGAGCGTTTGTAGGCGGCTTCGAGGGGCGCGTATCGTAGCTTGATAGCGCATTCAAGTCGTCAACGTCTTCCGCCCTCTGGATGCCGATCAGTCCGACTGCAATCGA
>JACXVL010000208.1:0-108119 GCA_014898675.1 Athelia sp. TMB | reverse complement strand
GCCATGTATCCGGCATATAATCTTATAATAAGCATTTACTCTGCGTTCAATACATCACCTTCATTTATTCTCTCCATCCTGCATTGTCATACAATTCTGTATTTGCTATCTAGCTATCACGTACACATACATTCTCATTTTGCTTCCCAGATTGTGCCATCTGATATTTTTCTTGAAAATAATTGTTATACATATGAATATTGTTACAATAATGCCAAAGCACTTCGACAACACAACAAGGACAAACAGGCAAGCAGATCAACATGAGCGCGATTACTCGTCGTATTGGGTGAGCTGTAAGGCGAAATCAGCATGACATCACATGATCCGAGAAGAAAGAAACGCGCATCTAGTGTCAGTGTTCGCGAACTGTTCACGTCTTGGTCGCGGTAAATCCCAACCAGCGAATTACCCCGCTCATAAAGCGAGCCTTTCAGACTGATCACAATGAATTGGAAGGTCTCTGAGGCCTGCGTCCGAATGTAGTTGGCGATCTTGGCCACGTTGGTGTTGTCCAATGCAGCATCCACCTCGTCAAGCACAAAGAAGGGAGCCGGTTGATAACTAGGTACAATGAGTATTCATGTTCAGATAAATACGATGCTCTAGCTTACCTATGAATGGCGAATAGGAGAGCCAGGGCAGCTACTGTTTTTTCGCCTCCAGACAGTTGTTCCATGTCTCGGAAGCGCTTCATGGGAGGCATAGCGTGGTACTTGATACCAGCTATATATGGCTCCTGGGAAACTTGTCATCAGTCTGCGCCTGCCTTTTAGGACGTGGGGCATACCTCGCTGTCCTCTAAACTCAGGTATGCCACTCCACCCATAGGCGAAGCCTTGCCCTTTGTCAAGTCCTTGTAAACCTGGTCAATGCGCTCGGAAATGTGGTTGTATGCTTTGTTAAAGAGATCGCATCTTTGAAACTATTTTTAGTGATCTGCAACGTATGATTTAATGAAAATCACCTTCGTTGCTTAACGTCGTTGAAGTGGTCACGCGCGCTCTTTGAGTCTTTTCGGGCCTTGTCAGCTTCCTTCTCGGTATCAGCAAGCTTCTGCTCAACATCGCCCAGCCTGAATAATTGTCAGCCAGGAATTTTAAATGGAGAATGACTCAAGTACCGGTCTATAGCTTTTGTGTTGGGGGCCATTCTCTCAATTTCACTGTTTAGCTTAGTGATGGCGGCATCGAACTCGGCCAGTGTCTCGGCGGAGTTGTTCTGGAAGATGAGTTACATCAGCTCAGCTTAAAACATACGTGACATCATAGCACTCACCTCACGCTCGTCTTCGTCAAGTGATTCGAAATCTACCTCGATACCATAATCAGCCACCTTCTTGACTTGCTGCGTCCCATCGTCATCTTCATCGACATCCATGGCAGCGTCTTCGCGCAAGTTCTATCGCGAGATATTAATATGAAGCGAAATCCTTTGCCACGTGTACAGGATTCACCTCCTCCATCGGCACGTTTTTAAGGTTTCCTTCGACAAGGGGCAGTTTAATTTCTTCGAGGCGACATCTCCTATAAATGGACGAACGGTCCAGCGCTAGTTTTTCTATCTCATCATTCTATCATCGAATTTGAGTGAATTTAAAGTTGATTGTCTTTATGATCGGCGCATACCTTGGAGCTGATATCCTTCAAGGTTTGATCGAGGCCCTTTGATGCCTTGGATGTCGTCCGTTTTACTTGATCTACGACTTTTGTCTTTTCGTCCAGGACCTCGTTGAGAGCTTGTAATTCATCTTGTAGGCCCTTCAATGCATTCTCGATTTGAGTGATATCGTCTTGGGTCGCTTGCCTTTGTGCCTCAAGCTGCTCTAAGGAGGCTTGTTCCGTGGCCTCATTGTTTTGCAGAAGCCTCAGCCGTTCAGATGTGGCATTCAATTGATCCTGTTCGAATGCGGACCTTGGAAGGAATCAAGTTCTGCTCTTGTGATAAGCCAGATGTCAACGCACTGGTGGCTCAATCGGGCTATTTGTGTGTCATATCGCAGTCGGGCCTCACTCTCCTCCTGGGCAACCTTCATTTGACGCTCCTCGTACTCACGGATGTGCGAGACACCGATTTGCTGGCAAAATGCAGCGAAGACGCCGTCCTCAGCCGCATAGACAATAGACTCGAGCTCTTCTATTTGGGTTGAAAATTCGTTATAGGTCGTTTGTGCCTGTGTCAACAGTCAGTATTAATTACTACTTACCCATGGTTCCGCACCTTTCTCAACTCGGGCTGGACTTTCTTCAGCTCCCTCTCGATGTGTTTCAGTTCTTCTTTTGCGCTGCTCAGCCGCGACTTGCAGGCGGCCTGAATGAACTTGAGTAACCAACAGATGCACTCGTAAACTGTTGCCACGTACCAAGTCGTCCTTCGTCACGGTTATTGAAGACTCAAGGCGAGATATTTCAGCAACCAGATTTTCGTCTGCCTTGCCTCTTGGCTTTGCCTTGCCAAGATCTTGCAAAGTTGTCATCAATGTGTCACGAAGACGATGGAGGGCTGGATTATGACACCGTTAATACTCAAGGAGGTGATGTTTAAACTGCACCCGTACCTTGGACGTCTTTTTCATCCCACTTCTTCCCATTATTGTGGGTACTGCGACCACCAGTCATCAAACCGCTCTTGTGGATGATCGTCCCATCCAAGGTCACCGCTAGATAACGTAAGAACATGGGCATGCGCTGAGAAGCCAAGCCCAGATTTACCTTTCACCTCTTGTCCCTTCTCCCAAGTTACAAACTTTGCCACCTCCATGGTATCGCAAACTAGAGCATTGCCGCATGCATGATGCATGGCCCTTTCAACTACAGGCTCAAATTGGATAACATCCACAGCTAATCGTGCACCCTTGGCAAACGAACGGAACTTGTCATTGATAGGTTTCACTTTGAGGGACTCAAGCGGCAAGAAGGTGGCTTGTCCAGCTCGTTGGTTGCGCATATACTGGTCGCAGTCGTTATCAAAGTAGCCGCTGTAATGAAGAAGGAACTGACCTCGATGCACTCGATGGCTGTCTTTTCGTCATCAACCACAATCGCGTCAATATTTCTGCCCAGAATTACGGAAACCGCTGTCTCATATTTCCTCTGAGTGGGTTTACACAAATCAACAACTCTACCCCTAACGCCTATTCCACAAATGTTAGAGCCATAGCGCATTGAACAAATCGACTGCACGATACCTGGAAACATCCTTTGAAGGTTAGATAACGTTTCTTTCAACTTGACATCTCTATCGGACTGATTCTTGTCCACGCCGGCTTGCAGTATTTTCTGATAAACTTCAGTGAGTTTCTCGTTGGTTTCTGCCTCCAGCCGCCTGAAAGAGAAGTCGCTGAGCATGCATATATCAAATGTAAGGATGGATAACTGACGCGATTTTTGTTCGTTCTGACTGCTGATTGTCATATTCTTGCCTCGCATTGGTGAGTTCTCGTTGAAGGTTCGCTAGCTTCTCGTCCAACTGGGCGTGTACAACTCAAATCCAAATATCCTCGCGGCAAATTGTAACTATGCCGTACCTCGGATTTACGGTCAGAATGAACCTGAACATCTTCTGCAAGCTTGTCCCTTTTCTGGGCGTGATCTTGATTCTTTTCTTTGAGCTGGGTGAGCGAACGACTGGCCGTCTTGGCATCACGAGTCAGAGTCTCGAGAGATTGCCTCTCATCAACAGCCAAGACACTCGCTGAGGCTTTTCTAACAAAGAACCGAGCCTGAGATAAACGCCAAAGCGATATTGAAGAGATATCTCACAATCTGCGGTATTCCTGTAAGCTCTCTTCGCTGAGAGATAGGTTATTCTCGGAAGTCCTCCTTTGGGCTTCTGAATTATCATTCTTCAGCATTATGATCACTGAGGAAAGGGAAAGATTGACCTTGGGCAGCATCAGCAGCCGCCCTTGCGTCAGCAAGATCGCGTTCTAGTGAAGCGAGCTTGTCCTTTTGCTTCTTGTTGTCTGCAGTAACCTGCTGTGCAGTCTCTTTCACGCGTTGCAGTTTACGCATACAATGCTTGATCTGCGCTTCGATTGCCACCAGATCTGGTTTCTGCATGCCCTATTAGTTATGCTGCTGTAGAGATTAATGGAAGAAGAGGTACCTTAGCATCCAGAGTCTTCTCGCCTTTCTTGATTTTCTTTTCCTTCTGCATGACGGCTGCGCGTGCCTGGGCCTGCTCTTTTCGTGCTTCATCCAGAGCCGCATCATGAACACGCTGCTCTTCCCTCAGGCCTGAAAGTGTCTTGTTCTTCTCCTTTATATCTCGAACATTCTGATCGATAGACTCCTCGATATGGAAGAGTCTGTACAGAATACGGTGCAGAATGATTTCATCCTAGAAAGCCATTAAAGGTAATTCTTGTAGCTAGACTTGAGACGTACCCGTTCCTGAATCAGTCCCTCAAATTTCTCAACTTCACTCTTCTGCTCTTTGTATGTTTTGATCTCTCCTGCAATTCCCCTTCGCTTCCCAAAATTCTCGGTCGCTCGCTCAGTCGCCTTTTCCATATTCTCCTTGCACTCGTCGTACTCCGCTTTCAGCTCCAGAGAACCACTAATCTGATCTATTAGCTTAGAAAGCGCCAGGGGTGACTGGGACGCGACAGCTTCCACGTCTCCTTGGAATACGAGGAAGTTACGCGCTTTGATGAGGATGTTATGGGAGGTCAACGCGGCCGAATAAGCGGTATATGTTACTGTCTTCTTGTTCAGTTTATATTCGGATGCGCCGGTGGTCGATATTCTAGCATACGGTCGCGTCAGCGGTGGATATCAACGCGAAGTTAGGGTCACATACGTTCGTTGGAAATGCCACATTTTCTTCTTCTCATCTTCATACACGGCGAGAACCCAAGCCTTCAGTGCAGTTCCCTCCCCTTCCTCTTCTTCTTCTTGGTCGTCCGCCTCTGGAACTTCTGCCTCGGAGGTTCCATCAACTCCGCCCTTTGCAAGTCTCCTGCCGCGATACACGAGATCTTTCAGCTGACTGCTTCGGAGCTGTGCACTCTTGACACCAAGTACAAAGGATATCGCATCCATGAGATTGGACTTTCCTGCCCCATTGGGTCCTATCACCGAAGTGAAGTTGCGGAATGGCCCGATCGTTTGGTGACCCCTGCAATATCGTTAATTTGGTTCGTTTCGGAGCAGCGACGACTTACCGGTAGGATTTAAAGTCGCATACTTCAATTTGTATCAGTGGCATCGTGCTTCTGCGCGGTAAGGGAGAACACTCTCAGAGATGATTGGACGACGCGTCAAGAGTCTAGGCGCAGGCTGAGGCGCGTCGGCAGTGTCGTGGTCACTGGTGTGACACGCGTGACATGGCGCAACCTTGAACGCGTCCGATATGTGAATTTGGTAGCGTAACGGCAACCGTTTCGATCTGGATATCCATTTCTAGTCAGGCCTCTGGAATCAGCCAGCTGCAACATCGAGACTCAAGAAAAAATCGCGCTTATATGCCTCCGGAAAACTGTGCAAGCTCTCCCTCGCCCCCCTCCCGCCGGAAGACCTGCCAGAACTGTCGCAAGGTCGAAAATCCTCCAGAACTTGTCTTCAGTTATTGTAAAAGATGTCGTACGGCTTACTGCGTGAGTTCATATCGCATACTTGATATTAAATCCATTAAACAATATAACATTGGTAGGATCGACAGTGTCAAAAAGCTGACTGGTCCATGCACAAAATGACTTGCGAAGGCATCGCAGACCGTCTAAAGAGGCTCAAGGGTGTTGAGCGTTATCATATTCCACCATACGGTACGACTGGGATCGTCATCGATAGAAGAGAAGTGGAACGCAATCTGATGCACTGGATCGAGGTAAGATGAGCACAACCGACTCCGATTTACCTTTGATCTAATGCGCGCGTGTGTACAAGGCGTACAACCCAGTGCTTTGCCATACCATTACAAATGCTCTGACTCTGCAAACCAAGCCCGAACGCTGCATTACAGATGCGGTGCATGTCTGGCTCAAGCGCACTTCTCATACGGAAGCTACTCGGTATTTCTCTGTCCAGAACGCTAAAACTTTGTCGCTTTGGGAGACGCGTGCTCTAGCTGCGGGTGAACTGCGTGACCAGGAGTCTGAAGCCATGTTTGACAAAGTACTGGCAAAATCCAAAGAGCTTCGGAGCAAGGGTGCTGGGGGCTTAGGTTTGATGATGATTTACGTTGAAGAAGCTAGTATTGTCCACCTGACGCCTTTCGGTCTCCTGCCTCACTCGGAGATTGCAGACGATCCCATCGACTTGAACTGGCGGGAAAAGCTGATTGGTTGGGTTGCAGAAGGAGACACTAGGCTGTGATACCTTCCGTGCCCTCCGTGCTGTCAATAACGCTAAAGATGGCTTGAAACAATGTGCAGGGATATTCTCAGGCCCACGTTCTTTCATATGATCCTTATAGTTTGCCTTCGTTAAGGGCTACGAAAAATGACTTTCTGTTGCCTCCTTTCCTGCATCTCGGTACTAGTATTCGGGAGAAGGAATCACATTGGCCGCTCGTCGATCATGAAATCAATGTGGCATTGGCGTTCCGGTGGTTTCGGCCATATGGATGGAAAAATGCATAGGGGGCACAAGAGCTCGAACATATAAAAAGAACGACTGGCAGCAATTGTTTCTCCATTCCCTTCTTCCCGACCCCCACGACCACCCTCGCCCACCACCACCAGTGCCTTTCTATCATCCCTCCCTCTTGTTCTTCCCCCCACTTGGCACCCCCACATATAGCCTCTACTCCTATAACCACCAACACCTCACCATGCAATTCCCCAGCACCCTCGTTGTTCTCGCTCTCGCTACCGTTTCCGCGGCCGTTGCGGTACCCGATACCAACGCCGCTCGCTTTTCCCGTGGTTTGCCACCCAGGAGTCCTACTTCCATCACCAAAAGGCGCCCCTCGAAAATGTATGTACTACCTCCTTTTCCTTGCAGCTGGTTTCTAAAATTTGCATGTTCCACCCCTCGTTTCTAGAACCCACGCAGCCTCAGCAAAGCGGTCGGCAGGCAAATGCGCAAGCTTCGATCAGCCTTGCTCAGCAACTGTACCATGCTGCGAATCATTCTTCTCTGACTTATACTGCACGCCAGTTTATGGTGAAGAAGGCTCGGTACGTGGATCATTAGCTTTACCCGCACCCGTACCATCTTTCTTACTTCTCCTCAGGTCTGCCTGCAATATTTTTAAACCATCGGTCAACTTAATGTCAGTTTCATCGATTTTCAGCTTTGGACATGGGCTCTCGTCATATTCTCCTATCTAACCTCCTAATCTGGGCTTTATATATACACGGGCACTCAATTGTGTGTCGCTATTCACTTCCATCAAATCCTCCTATCTACCTCCTAACTTGGGTTTTAATATATGCATTCGGTCATACGTTATTCGCTTTCGTTATATTATCTTACTTTACTTCCTTGGGTTTGAGTCCTATTTTATCTCCTAACATGGGTTTTTCTTGGGTTTTGGGTTTCTTCAGGGGCATTTGATTATACGCTATACACTGTCTTTAAATTTTCCTACTTTACCTTCTCAGGTTTGAGACACACATTCTTTTGTTTTGCGCACTTTGGTTGAAACAGTGCGTTACGAATCGCAAGATCTTGACTGTGAATTTCACCCCGTTTCGAAATGCCCAATTTACGATCACAGGTTTTTGAGTAAAGACAACGTTGTATAGATCAACATTGGGTAGGGGGCACAGACCTGAAAGCCGCGCCTAACGTCTTCCGCTAGCGCTCCTACCTCAACAACCCTCACTAGTAGCGCCACAAATCAGCGCACTTCCTAGAATTCGTAAACGGTGTTCGCGGACCCATACCGAGGTAGCTAGGTAGCTGACGAGCCGAGCTACAAGACGTGCTGCATGATATACGTGGGGAGTCTGCCGCATATGCGCGCTGCCCACGATTGCTGAAAGGCTCTGCCGGGAGACGCGAGTCATGATTGACGATTGATTCCAAAGTCATCGCGCCTGGAGAAACTGAGCAGCGGGCTTGGGTACGAATCTTATCGTATACTGTATTGAAATTTCCAGATTCTCTGATATGAATGCCAAATTCAATGCTATATTTTTTCTCTCGCAATGTCTGTGTATTTTGCGCATGATATGAACACCTTAGGGCGGAACAAGGTTAGAACAACTTCAAGGGCAGACGCGACGCGTTTATTAGTCATGTGATAAGCTTACGTCAGGTGAGGCGCCTAATGATTCTCAAACAGGCGCCTCCACGGGGAGATCTTGCCAGCTGCCGCCATGGCACCAACTCTCACACCCTTGGCCAACGAATTCAAGCAGTGCCAAAGCTGCTTCAAAGCCGAGAATCCCCCCAAGTTTGTGCTCAAGTCATGCACGAGGTGCTTGCGCGCACACTACTGCGTACGTCCCGCTCACTGCAATGGTGCGGCTATCGTTGAGACCCAAGACCATTTACTTTGCATGCTAGGACCGAGCGTGCCAGACGGCCGACTGGCCCGCGCACAAGAAGCTCTGCAAGATCAACGCGGACAATCGTGAGCGTATGCGCGCTGACCGCGCGCGTGCGAAGGCGGCGCCGGACGATGCCAGCCAAGCGGTGGATCCTCAGGCAGTCGAGAGCAAACTGAAGCGCTGGATACAGGTGCGCATTCTGTACGGGTACCAACTGGACTCGTGTTGATCCAGATCAATTTAAAGGTTCACAGACCTCTGCTGAACGTCACGGTCGTCAACGCCCTCACCCTGCAGACGACGCCTGACCGCTGCCTGGCACAGGCCCTCCTTATCACGCTCAAACGCACGCCGCACAATGACCCACCGCGCTGTTTTGCCGTAGAGGAAACGGAGTTGCTTTCATATGCCGATGCCCAGGCCGTCGTCACCCAACAATTGGGCCCCGGTCAGGACGCCGTGTTTGGCGCCATGCGCGCACAGTCTGAGCAAATCCAAGGCAGTGGTGGCATCGGCATTGCGCTGGTGATGGTACTCGTGCCAACAGCGGGAATCCTGCATTTGATCCCCTGCGGCCTTCCGGAGCGCCTGACAGAGGCGGATGTACGGCCAAACAGCGCGTGGGCATCTGCCTTGACTGAAATGGTGGCGTCTGGAACCGTGCTGTGAAACCACCACCGGTAGTGTAAGCTGCTGCATGGCTATTTTGAGTGTAGGTTGTTGGATACATAGCTTATATCACTGATTTCACTCCGATCCGCGTTTGCATCTTACCAATTAATTTGGGTCAGAACAATACTGCGCTTAGAGGATCCCGTATTAGAATAAGCACCGATTAGATTGCTACTTCGTAACTAGACTTCAAAACGCTGCGGATCCTGAAGTTAACACCACAAGACAGTAATAATGATTCGCATCGCTGCACTAATGCGTAGGTACATTATCTAAGATATGATCGACAAGTACGCCGCCACCAGGATATCTACTCCATAACCTTCTTGAACTTGATGAAGCAATCTGTCTTGGGCCTCGCCTGCATCACAAACAGTCAGCTTTAATTCTAGATGTTTGAAACTCAGCGCACCTGATGAATATCGTTCCTATTCGGCTCGGGTATCTGCATTGTCGGCGCGCCTGCGGCATCGACGAGTGTATACTCATACCGCGTGAGCATGAGCGCGAGGATCATCTTCACCTCGAACTTCGCCACCTTCATGCCCGAGCACGGATGGCGCCCGGTGCCCCAACCGATATATGGCGACGCATTCTGCGCGCTCCCGCCCGCGAAGCGCGCCGGGTCCCACTTGAGCGGGTCGGGGTAGTACGTCGCATTCAGGTGCACGTCACCCATCTGGTACGCCATGAACGCGCCGCGCGGGAGGGTCTTGCCAGCGACCGCGATGTCCTCGACGACGTTGCGCCGCAGCAAGGTGCCGTTATTCGAGATACGCAGCGTCTCGCGCGTGACGAGCTCGAGAACAGGCATCTCGTCTTCCCAGGCGGAGATGGGGATGGCGGAGAGGCGCTGGTGCAGGGGCAGGGTGGAGGTGGTGTCGGTATGCGTCTCAATAAGCTTCTGGATCTCAGCGACGGCTTTAGCCTTCCACTCCGGGTGCGCGCCAAGATAGATGGTAGTCCAGCAGGCTGTTATAAAATTAGAGAGGCTTCCTAGAATGCAGTGAGGATACGCACAAAGCATGCCCGTGTTAATTACCCCAGCAAAAATAACGGATAGCACAAACTGGGAATTACACGAATTTAGTTCAAGCCTCAAAAGTTACTTCATCACATACTGCGACAATTTCTTCATCCTTTTCACCTTCGGCGATGAGGAAGTCAAACGCGTCCGAAGACGGAACCTCCGCATTTCGCCTGAGCGTGATGTAGTGCGATATTAAGTCGAAGAGACCCCGCGTAGCTTCCTTCTTATCCCTGCGAGCCTGGGAGGGAAGCCAGGGCAGCAGTAGACCGACAGGCGTCGCGCTCTTCTCGAGCTTCCAGTACAGTTCGTTCATGCGCTGCAAATCATCGTAATTGGTGGCGAGCTCAGAGCAAGACGCCATGCGCACGGTCATCTGAAAATAAAATTCCTGAGAATTTTCTGTGTATAGGTAATGGCTTAGGCTTACCTGGAAGACTAGGTTATTAATCTTGTCAAATGGATTGAGTCGCCCTTCTTTTCCCCATGCCTCCATGCGCTTGTTCACGTCGCTGAACAAAGTGGGTATGACTGTGACACGACTGGCCATGAGGTTCAAACGAAGGCGTATCACGAAGATACGTACCATCTTGAAGTCTGTCCCTGCGCAGGATTTTGGCAAGCCGTTTGTTCAGTGCAGATACATTTTCCGAAGAATCCACTTCGACTTTGATGTCTTCGAGTTTGGGAGACTGGTGCAAGCTATAAAAATGGTCGTTCAAACAATTCGGAAAACTCACAGCACCCATCAGAAGCGCATATCCCTCCTGAAAAGCCAGATTTTTATCGTGGAAGAAGACGTGGCGCGGCTCCACGCCCGACATCGCCACAACTTTGTGCTGGAAACGTCCGGTCAGCTCCGGCGATCGAAATACGCTGGCCATCGCTTACCTGTAGCACGTTAAACGAGAACATCTCGTAGCCCCTGGCGTGGTTGGCCACCAGAAACTCATAGCGCTTGGAGAAAAACACCCACGCGTTTGCGATCGAAAACCCGCCTAGCTGGGGGATCCTGGTCGGGTCGCTGCCCGCCTTCAAGAAATATGTCGTGCCTACAATTAGAGCAGAAGCAGATGCTACGGCCAGCATCGCAGGCGACACAGTCCATTGCGAGCCCGCATTCGATAGAGATGAGTGGAGATAGGTGATGTTCAAGTTAATCAGATCGGCCATGGGTGGTCTGCAGGGCGGTTGGGGGTCGACGAGAGTAAATTAGTGCACTTATATGCGGGTTGGGTGAGAGATCTGGAATCTGCCGAGGCCATCGAGACGCCTTGGCTTTGACAGAAATCTTTCGACATTGAATGTGGTCGTCAGATGAGAGCCACGGCGTCAATAGCGCAGTGAGGTTGTGCACCCGTCGGACTTTGTAAATATTCAGTAAAGTTCCTAGCATCTGCGAAACCTCAGCGCTCAGCGACCAGCTGTCTGCAAGTCTGACCCGTTCATGTAGCCTTGAAGCTGAATATCGAATATCCGAAGCCAAACAAGAAATATATTCAACTCTACCTACGGGGCACCATGCTGGCTCGTCGCTCTCCCGGTACCGCAGCTTGGAGGCCTTCGATCCCCAGCCGACGGATCCGCGACACGGACGACTCATGCACTCACCAAATGACTCCATATGCACCCGCTGCCGGTTTCCCGAGTGGTGGATGACGCTTCCGTGGCGCGACGCAATTGAAATCAGCGAAGCAAGAAGGGCGGATTCCAAGTTTTCTGCCAAACCGATCCGTTGGGAGGAGTCAGCACCCCGGAACCAGCCCTGTATGCGCTCACTTTGCTGTGAACCTAGAGGATCCCGACTTCAAACCATCTCACACGCCAAGTGCTCTGACATACTGTGGGCTGCACTCCCGTCGGGAGGGGTAAGCACCGTGACGCAGGCCGTCGTCGCTGGAAGACCTGACGGCACTGCACTATTTTCTGCTATGCGTGTGCTACGAGTTGGTGATTCGAACGGCGCAGCTGCAATTCCAGTCTCGTGGCCAAGGTCCTCGCTACCACAGGCTCTTGCGATCATCAATATCGCCTTTGGGTCTGCAACGTCCTTTCGTTTTCTGTGCGCTCACTCCAGGCACTGCCTAGCTGGCAAATGACTGCAGTAGTCTTAAGTGAACGTCCCTCGTAATCTTGGGTACGTACAATATACATCCGCTCTCGGATCTCCTGCCAGTGGTATCGCCTCTCAACCCCCGCATTCGTGACTGAGCTTTCGCTTCAAAATCAGTGCTGGATACTAATATTGCCTGCGACGATTTCCTATGTGCAGGATCGGCCGTGCTAGATTGCATCTGCAAGATAAAATGGACACACCACATGCCAAGGACACTGCAGGCCGACCGTTTGGAGCTGGATCCAGGTGCGCCCCGGCCACTGCTGCTTTACATGCCCCAGTGTGACCCCTATTCTCTTGCAGTGGATCGGCGGCGGCATCGCGCTGGTGCTTCGACAGCGCGGCTCTGGCTGGATGATCGCATCCGGAACGGTGCTATATGATGCAAAGGCGGTCTTTGTGAATGAATATACGCTGTCGGATTTATATCCTGTATCACCGATTCCCTGAGTGATGGAGTCTGCATCTGCCAGCATGGCGAATGTGCGATATCTCCGTCTGCGCTGAATGCCAATGAGTCTAGCTCCTTTCGTGTATTGTTCATGCCTGAAAGACACTCGGGATCGACGTGTTGAGGGGCTGCAGCACCGCACGGTGCAGGGACATCCGCGCAAGGCCTCCCCTTGCCGATGGGGAACAGACGGGGGTATCCCCGTTGCAAGCGCATAGATACCGTCTCGAGGAACGAAAATGCCTCATTCGATTTAGACGCTCGGAAGCTTACCAAAGCCAGTTTCACGATCAGAACTGAGAATGGCACTATCAGAGAGATCAGTAGATGGATTCATTTATCAATGCCACCATGGATGGGCTGTTTTTGGAACTGGAGGAAGAATGAGGACCGCGAATGGTACGATATACTCTTTACTCGAGTCAGAGTGACTGAGGGCTTTATGATGTATGCGCTGGTTGCTGACCTATCTGATAAGATCATCGGAGTAGAGTTACCGACATATAAGGGGCTGTTCAGCGGGTCGATCGGCACGGTGCCGAGAATGGCGGCGCCGCTTGTGCGCGCTGCTTTATTTTGCTTCCTAATACCCGACCACCACCCAAGTGGCCTACTGACGACCCATCATGAAAACCACGATAACTGACGAAACCACCCCCCTTCTTGTTGCTCAGGCAGCCGAGGATCCAGCATCGAGCAAGCCGAAACCGATCACGCCTTTGCCCAAGCTGCAACTCGGTCGTGAGTTATGTTTAGTTGCAGCGCAGCTGGACTGTTAACGAGCCAGCGCAGTGGTTACCTGCATCAGACTTGTAGAACCTATCGCTTATACCCAGATCTTTCCCTATATCAACGAATTCTTGAATGGCCTGCATGTCACGGACGATCCAAGGCGAATCGGCTTTTACAGCGGCCTTGTGGTGCGTTTCCTAAACATTCAACCGCGTCAATTGCAAGGTAGATGAACGATGCGCAGGAAAGTACATATGCCATCTTCCAGCTGTTCTCTATATACCACTTCGCCAAGCTCTCAGGTGTGTCTGACGATTCTATACGATTCTCACGTCTTACCCCGTCTGCACACAGACAGAATCGGCAGGCGCCCCATCATCCTGTGCGGCGTGACCGGCGTCGCGCTCTCCACCTTCCTCTTCGGCCTCTCTACGAGCCTCCCGATGATGCTCGTGTTTCGTGCCCTCGCGGGGCTCTCCTCGGGCAACGCGGCGATCATGCAGAGCGTCGTCAGCGAGGTCACCGACGCGTCGAACTTCGGGCGCGCCGCGCCTCTCTTCGGCCTCTCGTGGCCGCTCGGGTCCATCCTTGGGTAAGTAGCGTCATTGCTGAGCTTCGCCGAGTCTGCTGACGCGTGGTCTAGGCCACTATTGGGGGGTGCACTCTCGACCCCCGCGGACAAGTATGCTTGGCTCGACTTCGAGTTCCTGAGAAGGTATCCCTACTTCCTCCCTGGCGGCGTGTCGAGCGTGGTCACGCTCATCGCCGTCATCACTGGCTACTTCTTCCTGCGCGAGGTGAGCTAAATCCTTCCCAATCTAATCCATTTCGCGCTTCTCACACGCGCAGACCCTGCCCAGCAAAGTGCGCGCAGCCAAGCTGAAGGAGCGCGCGGCGAAAGATCGCTCGGGCTCCGTCACCCCTGTCGACGTCGCCGAGGTGACCTATGACGCGGAGTCCGATAAGCCCCTCGGGATGCGCGCACTGCTCGCGAACCCCGCGATGCGCGCACTGGTGACGTCGAACGCGGGGCTGAGCTTCCTGTGCACGGGGTACGAGGTCGTCTTTGTGCTCTATGCGTACACCGCTGTGCCCCTCGGTGGGCTCGGCTTCCCCGTAAGCACACCACCGAATACCAATATCGCATACTGACTCGGATGTCCTGCAGGCGCGCCAGATCGGGTACGCTCTCTCCGTGTCGGGACTTGTGTCCGTCGCGGGGCAGCTCGTGCTGATGCCGTGGTTGCTGCGCACATTCGACGCGGCGCGCATGTACAACCTCTGTTTCTGGATGTTCCCGTTCCTGTTCCCACTCATGTCCGCGCTCAACCTCATCGCACGCGCGGGGTACGACGAGGTGCGCTTCCACCCTCGATGTTTGTGGGGAATGAGGGCTGACAGGTTGGACGGTGTCAGGCGAGCGGGACGCTGAGCGCGCCGGCGGTCGCGGGGGTCTGGGCTGGGATCGTGGTCATGCTGCTGATGTCGCGCTTCGCAGTGCTCGCGTTCGCGTGAGTCTCGCTTTGTCTCCCGTGTCTGTATTACGTGTGCTAATTATCGGCTGCGCGCAGCTTGAGTATGATCCTCATCAAGCAGCATTGCCCGAGCGAGAACTCGGTCGGCATGGCGTACGGCCTGGCGTCCTTTGCGCAGTGCCTCGCGCGCGCGCTCAGCCCCACCATCATGAGGTGCGCATTCCCCTCCCCTCCCCTTTTCACGTGGCTGATGAGTGATTACAGCTCGATATACGCGCTCGCGCAGGAGTATAACATCTTACATGGGTTCGGGTGGGTGCCCGCGATGGTGCTTATCAGCCTCGGTGGCGTATTGCAGAGTGCGTCCGTGGTGCGCGCAACGCGGTAGGTCGGTTGGAGCAGGGTAGTGTTCAGGCGCACCCCGCACTTTGGATGGCGGCGAGTGCGCGCCAAGCGTCTGGCGGGTGTCCGGTGCATACGAGTCTTGCACAATCTATTGGGTTTATGCTTTCCAATGACGCCGAAGCCGCTCCGAATGATCTATATTCTATCTTTATGAACGTGCTGCTGCCTGTGGAATCTTTGTACTCAGCTTCTACTGGCATCCATCACATCTCATCTCCTTCGCCAACCGCGAGTCGCTAGAACGGAGAGACGATCTCAGCCTTGGACCCGGAGCATAGTATCGCCGTGGCCAATCGCTCTGCATATGAGCTGCACACCGTCCAGTACTTGCTTGCACTCGGTTGAAAATTGTGGTGTTTTCAGAGACCACTCCGTTGCAGTAGCTGGCTCGAATATTCATTGTGGCTGAAAATCGCAGACTTATAGGCACCACTACAATCCTTAAGCGATCCCGTAGTCGTAAACCCACATGACTGGCCTCAGCCCACGCACTTCTCCCTCTCGTCATTATGCCAAGAACGGTGACGGTATAAAATTAGAGAAGAGTAATGGGAAAACAATATCAAAGAAGAGGAGGACGAAGGAGTTACATGATTGCATAATGGAACACCATACAGCGAGCAAATATGAGATTAGCTGATTTTTGAATGGTACCAAGCAGAAACCGAGGGAATGTCATACGATCATGATAACCTGAGATAGTACAACATGCACCCGAGCAACAAGATTGCGTCTCGGTGGAAATAGCGTCCGCTTGCCTCTTGACAGGACATGTGCCGTGCGTGTTGCAGTAGTTTTCAAATCTACTATCTCCCCGATTAGCAAAACCTGTGTGCGCGCAAACTTATCCGAACGCACCTTGAGCCTATTCCGGAAATGGCATCGGCCAGTCGAAGCTGTAGTCCTCCACTTGAACAAGTTCTCTGAGTTGAGCCATGGCATCCGCACCCGCCTGGGCGCACAAAGCGTCGGGCAGCATGAGTTTGCGAAGCGGCCTGCCGAGTTTCGCAATTGAAATCATGTTGTTCAGCATGGTGCCCAAGGGAGTATCAGTGGCCGACACTGCGATGACTTCAAGATTTGGCCATCGATCTAAATCTTCGTCGAAATCGGGAATTCCATCCACACCCTCCGGGTGATCGTATTTTTGGGTGCCGAAGCATATGGGAGTGAGGATGTAGTCAATATCACAGCCCCTGGCATCGGGCTGAACTTGGCAGGTGAGCTGTGTAATATCCGGGAATCTTTCGGCGTAGGCATCGAGGAATGGCCTGTTTATATTGATTTCGGTGAGAATCAGGTGTTCCAGTGACGGGAAATGAATCGACTGGTCTTCCATGTCGAGGTCATACTCTTGGCCATCCCATCCTTCAAGAGAAAGGACGAGCAGGTTTTCTGCCGTAAAGCAACATGTGAGCATATCAAGATGACCGGGGGGCGCGTCTAAACGCAGATATTGGATGGTTGGCAGCACTATGGGCAAATCCTCGGTATCATCATCATCCTCGTATCTATCCAGCTCCAGTTCGAGGTGATGCAATGATTGCAAGGCCATAAGAGCATTGCGAAATGCATGATAGCCTCCCTCAATAGAACTATCGACCAAAAGGCCCGTGAGCTGCAATGAGGTAATCAATCTAAGGGCGGGGAGGGTGAAGTGCATGGAAGTGACGCCGATGCCATGAAGCTGTGCGCTTTTCAAAAGAGGAGCCCCAGACGGGAACAGCAATGGCAGTTCGACGTAAATGTCGGGCTCAATGCTCTCAGAACTGAAATCTATTGAGCTCAGGAGGGGAGCGGCGTTCGAGAGACTTTCGATTGCTTTAACTAGACCCTCCTGTTGGGCATCCTCGATGCAGAGGTTACGGCAGCGTCCAATATGGTCATTGAGTAACTGCAGAAAATCTGGCGTGAAATCGATCAATTGGAACTGAAAGATGTTGATGTCCAAAGGGGCCAGCCTAGACCGCTCGAGGAACGCAATGGCTCTAGCTCGCAATTTTTTTTTCTGAGGGGGCCACAATGCCTGAGCGCGCCAGACGATCCTGGTCCATAAACGTGCCGTCGCCAGTGCAACTCTGCGCCAACGACTGGAGACGTGGGACACGGCAATTCCGAAGTGCCGCAAATGACTACTCTCAGGAAGTGCACCTGCCTCGAATATCATAGCGAGGGCCTCGTCGGGGAGATTCGACGTCAATGCGTCCATATTGTGGAGCATATTGAATTCGCGCTGCGCGGTCTTTGCCTGTTGATTTAGATCTTCTAGCTGAAGGACAAGGTTTCTTCTTTCTGTGGCAATATCGTTCAAGCGCTTGGATAACAACAGGGCACGACGATGCCGGTCCTCGTTGAATGGTGGCATGTTCAACTGGCCAATGAATTGGAGTGAGGTTGTATAGTAAATGCTATTGGGAAGTAACGACTCACCGTTGATTGAGGGCCTCGCTTACTATATGTCAAATCTACCAGAGGTGCTCAATACGAAAAGCAGCACAAGAGAAGAGTCTTAAGGAGAAAGGTAACTGAACTTCGACTCGCAGGCGCGGGCATTCACATGCATATGATTTAGGGCAGGCTGTAGCGTGTAGTATCAACTATTTGTCTGTATTACATAAGTCTAAGTAAGCTCAGGCTCTCTGGTACCTTTCCAAATCTGATCCACTCGACGACGCCGGGTCCCCAGGGCCAATCGACAACCAGTACTTTATCAACAGGATTTATACTGAAGCAGCTCTCGAACCATGCGCAATTGTCTGGTACAGCCTTTTGCCACAGCTTAAACAAATCCTTCCGGACGTCGTGGCTTCGCCTGAATGGCACTTGGGTCCTGCAGTCTTCATTCGGAAATTGGGCTACATTGGGTTCTATCGCTACAAACCATAATTAGCCACCTTTACCTTCACTGCGGCTGAGTAGGACTGCATTGGAGTGGAGTTGTCGCGGCCAAAAAGGCGGTTAGTGGGCGTTACTTCATTTTGCTTCCTAGCATCTGACCACCCCAAGTAGCTTACCAACGACCCATAATGAAAATGACGATAATTGGTGAATCCAGCCCTTTGCTCCTAGATCAGCCATCCGATGATCCAACATCGAGCAAGCCGGATTCGATCACACCTTTGCCCAAACTGCAACTTGGACGTGAGTGATGTCTAGTCGCAGTGCAGCTGGACCGCTGACGAGCCTGCGCAGTGATCGTATGCTCTAGACTTGTAGAGCCGATCGCATACACCCAGATCTATCCCTATATCAACCAGTTTCTGAATGGCCTGCATGTTACGGACGATCCCAGGCGAATTGGCTTCTACAGCGGCCTTGTGGTGCGTTTCCTTTACATTCAATCGCGTCAAGGTAGTTGATCATCAACGATGGACAGGAAAGCACATTCGCCATATTTCAGCTACTTTCCATATACCACTTCGCCAAGCTCTCAGGTGCATCCAGACTCCATCACTTCCATTATCACCAATTCCGTGTCTTACCCTGCTCGTACTCAGATAGAATCGGGAGGCGCCCTATCATCCTGTGCGGCTTGACCGGCGTCGCGCTCTCCACTTTTCTCTTTGGCCTATCCACAAGCCTTCCGATGATGCTCATGTGCCGCGCGCTCGCAGGGCTATCCTCGGGAAATGCCGCCGTCATGCAGAGTGTCGTCAGCGAGGTCACGGACGCGTCGAACTTCGGGCGCGCCGCAGCCCTATTCGGCCTCTCGTGGCCTCTCGGCGCCATCCTGGGGTAGGTAGTTCGTAGTGCGGAGCGCCGCTGGGTCTGCTCACGCACTATATAGGCCGCTATTAGGGGGTGCGCTCTCGACCCCCGCAGACAAGTACGCGTGGCTCGACATCACATTCCTCAGGCGGTACCCCTACCTCCTCCCCGGCGGCGTGTCGAGCGTGGTCACGCTCATTGCCGTTGCCACCGGCTACTTCTTGCTGCGCGAGGCAAATGACCCCACAATCCAATTCGTGTTGCGTTTCTCACAGTCTTACAGACCCTGCCCAGCAAAGTCCGTGCATCCAAAGAGCCCGTGGCAAACGATAGCTTGGGATTCGCCACGTCCGCCGCCGAGGAGACTCACGACGCGGAGCTCGACAAGCCCCTCGGACTGGGCGCGCTGCTCGCCCACCCCGCGATGCGTGCACTCGTCACGTCGAATGCGGCGTTCGACTTCCTCTGCAGGGGACACGAGGTCGTCTTCGTGCTCTACGCGTACACCCCCGTCCCCCTCGGCGGGCTCGGCTTCCCCGTGCGCTCCTCCCTTCGCGCACCAACTGACTGACGATTGATGTGTCTGGGTTTTGCAGGCGCACCAGATCGGTTACGCGCTGTCGATCTCGGGGATCGTCTCCGTCAGCTGCCAGCTGCTGCTAATGCCATGGCTACTGCGTACGTTCGACACGGCGCGCGTATACAACCTATGCTTCTGGATGTTCCCGTTTATCTTCCCGCTCATGTCCATGCTCAACCTTATCGCACGCGCGGGATACGACGAGGTGCGCTTCCTCCTCCCTTGATATTTGTGAGGAATGAAGGCTGACAGATCGGATGGTGGCAGGCAAGCGGGACGCTGAGCGCGCCGGCAGTCGCGGGGGTCTGGGCTGGGATCGTGGTCATGTTGCTGATGTCGCGCTTCGCAGTGCTCGCGTTCGCGTGGGTCTCGCTTTGTCTCCCCGTGTCTGGATTACGTGCTGATTATCGTCTGCGCGCAGCTTGAGTATGATACTCATCAAGCAGCATTGCCCGAGCGAGAACTCGGTCGGCATGGCGTACGGCCTGGCGTCCTTCGCGCAGTGCCTCGCCCGCGCCCTCAGCCCCACTATCATGAGGTGCGCACGTACCTCTACTCCTTGCCTGGGCTCACGGCCGCACACAGCTCGATATATGCGCTGGCGAAAGAATTCAACATCCTGAGTGGGTTTGGGTGGATGCCGGCGATGGTGCTGCTCAGCTTCGGCGGTGTGCTGCAGAGCAGGTCAGTGGTGCGCGCGACGCGGTAGGGCGGTGTTCGAGCAGCAGGCGTGTTGAATTTCGGTGGTCAAGTCGATTTAAAGGGTTATTTATTGAGTCTTGCTGCAATTTATTCAAGAATTTTTGCTCACGTTGTTGAAACAGTGCGTCCACCCCGCGCGATGGTTGCCGTGTTTGCGTCTGCGAGAGCGGATGCACATCGCTCGCATAGCGATAATGGGGAAACTCGTGTGGAGCGCGATATGCGTGACTGCAATGATGCACTGGCCAGAGAACCCATGAAGAGCGGTTAAATTGTCCAGATCCGATGGATCATGACAGAAGTCTCATGGATTGCAATGCGGAGAACGTGCGTACTACCGGTGGATAACGAGGGCATAGACTGTGATCGCGACATTTGGACTCGGTGACGCTGCGCCCTTGGGCTGTCTACTGACCAGAACCGAGTGGTTTGCACATAGTGCGAGCCGCAGGATCACAAAGCGCAGCCGCATGGCAAATGGTAATGCAGCTGCCGTGATCTTGCCAACGGCGGTATTTCTGTTATGCGCTTACTGCGTCCAACGAGAGCGTTGCTTATAGCATGGCAGATAACAAGGATTCCGGCGGCGGGTAAGTAAGGTAATTTGAAATTGGAGTGCATGGGTCATTGGCAATTCTTCAAGTGCCCAGAGACCACAGCGTTTCTTCCGCAGCTGTGAGGACAACCTTTAGAGCGCTGACCCCCTGCCAGCGGACCCAAGAGGACTGTCTGCGGCGCAGCACAGAACTCAGAATATTCTGGCTGCGAGGCTGCGGACGATTGGCCCCATTCCCAGTAACGCAACCCCTCTTTCACGGTCAGGAGGCTTATTCCCGGGTGCGCTAACTCTTCTCCCAACGGAAGAACCACGCACTTTGGCAAACCGGCGGCGAGTGGGGTCATCTGGGAGTGCAATGGCCCTGTTGTCTGGGCAGATCCGTCGGCTTGTGGAATCGAAGGCCTTCGATTGTGGCACCGAAATAACGACGTCAAGGGAATGATATTGTCGAGGAAAATTGTTTATTGCGCGTGCTCACTTCAGGTTCAACCTCAGGCTTACTGGAGATTGACCGATTGCAAACCTGAAGACATGCGGTTCAAAGACAAGAATACAGGGGATTTAATCAACACCCGACGGGAACTTTGCCCGTGGAGCGACTTCTTGGGCGCTAAGCCAAATGCATCATTATGATTTGTATTCGCAGGCAACCACGCTGCCATAACCTCGATGATCTCGTCTCAGATCGATCGCTGCCTGCATATATAACAGCACCAATGCACTCTCGTCGACTCCCAACCGCCCCACTAACCGCCCATGTCCGACCTAAACACTACACATCTACACACCTCCCTGTCCATGGGCGCAGGCTCACAATGGGCTGCGTCACCTGTGATACTAGCCATGACGTCTGCTTTTCTGCTAATCGCTGGCACGATTCACTCCTACAAGGCGAGTAATGACCCGGCCAAAATCCCCCAGTTGGGCGGCTTCTCGATCACGAACGCGTGGACATTCTTCACCAAGCGCTATGAATTCCTGGCCGCCAACCACGCCAGGGGCTACGAGATGTTCTCATTCAACGTGCTGCAAGTGAGTGATTCGCCTGGATGGTTGAATTATTCAGGACTGACTGGATATTTCCAGCACAAAGTTGTGGCTATGTCTGGGGTGGGACCCCGCCATGTCTTTTTCCACGACAAGCACCTGAGTTTTACGGAGGGATACGCGCTTCTAATGGGTGCTGTAAGTCACCAAATCATTTCTACCAGCATCTATTACAACTCGCACTAGTCTCCCAGACTCAAAGATATCAAAGTCGATGTGGACTCCACAGAGGGCGTGTCTGAATTCAACAAACGGTTGAGCAAGATCCTACGTAGAGACAGACTTCAGGACGGTAAGTATCTCCGCAGTGCAGCGTTGCTCAAACCTCATTCCTGGCTGTGTCACAGTCATACCCACATTGTTCAGTGACGTGAACAAGCGCATGGAGGCATGGGGAAATGAAGGACAGCTCAATCCTTTTGATAAGATCAATAACCTCGTTTTCCAGGTAAGTCTGAGCCGCTACTTATACACCTACTATAATTTCTCAGGAATTTCGTGTTCAGATGACCGTCCGGATGGCATCTTGCTCTGAGCTCGCTACCAACTACGACGACCTGCAGCGCATGAATGAAATGTACTGGAAGCTCGAGAAGAGCGCGACACCCGTTGGCCTGCTTCTGCCGTGGCTCCCCTCCCGAGCTCGTCGCGACAAAAAGGAAGCTACACGCGGTCTTTTCGACTTGATCTCTCATTATATCACACTCCGGCGAAACGCGGCAGTTCCGTCTTCGGATGCGTTTGACTTCCTCATCGCCGAGGGTGAAAAGGATGAAAAAATCGTCTCGGTAAGTGACCAAGTCACCATTAAGACTTGAGCTTAACTCATTTGAATACCCAGTTTGTGCTGGCAGTGATCTTTGCTGGGGTCATTAACACGGGCATGGTCTGTGCGTATATCTAATGCATTAAATTCTAGCAAGCTTCTCTAATCTTGTATAACAGCCTGCTGGACTACCATCTACCTCGGTGCGCATCCGGATTGGAAGGCTAAGGCCGTTGCCGAGGTCCATAAGCTCATCGAGACACACACCGACACCACCTCTACCCTGCCCCTGCACCAGCGCCTTTCCGCCATCCCCATCTCCGCCTGGGAAGACGAGATGCCCGTCCTCGAGCTCGTTATGCGTGAGACGCTGCGCATCTCAAACAATGGCACCATGCTGCGTCGCAACGTCCTCGAGGACATCGAGGTGTCCGGAAAGATTGTTCCGCGCGGCGCATTCATGGCGTATCAGATGGGCGACGTGCACCTGAATGAGGAGTATTACCCTGACCCGCTCAAATGGGATCCCACGCGGTTCACAAGTGAGAGCGTGCAGAATGAATCACCATATATTGGATGGGGCACCGGGCGGCATCCGTGCACGGGAATGAAGGTGGCGAAGTTCGAGGTGAAGATGATCCTCGCGCTCATGCTCACGCGATATGAGTATACACTCGTCGATGCCGCTGGCGCGCCTACGATGCAGATACCTGAGCCGAATAGGAATGATATTCACCAGGTGCGCTGATTTTCAATAGGCTGCAATGGGAATCTGACTATTTGTGCTGTAGGCTCGGCCCAAGACAGATTGCTTCATCAAGTACAGAAAGGTCATGGAGTAGAATCGCTTATTGTGGCATATATCTTTCAACGTATTTCCTAGATAGTGTATCTATGCCCCAGCGCATCATTTTGACTACCATCTTCTAGCATCAACGTTAGGACTCTGTCAAGATATCAATCAATTTTCGATGTGTGCTATCGAGCTTTCTTATTCACTCGATCTGCAATACACGGTCTGATTGAGCATTTACAAGGCAGTGAGTTGATCGGTGGTCAGAGGCGAATGAATTTAATGTCTCGAACGAGTTCTGGCGGGTGCCGCCACTCTAGTTCTCTGAGTCGCATTGGAATCGGGTTCACGAGCTAGTCCAGAAATTATCAGATTAACTGATGAGACTGCGACAATCGATTCATATATGGCGCCAAGTGTGCTGCGGTTAGAATTCACCATTGCGGTCGAAGATAGAAGTCCTCACCCGGAACCAGTGTCGCGATGAATTGCCAGCAACGCTAGACCACATTGATGCGCTTACGCTTTAGATTCGAAGGCAAGAAACGCCTTGGGCATGCTGTCGTATAAGAACATTAGCATGCTACCATCAACTCTGCATCGCCGCACAGACTGCCATGTCGACTCTCAACATAACACATATATCCTCCTCTGTTCCAGAATCTCTGCCAACGGACATGGGCGCGCAATGGATGGCATTGCCTATGATCATAGCCGCGGCGACTACCTTTCTACTGGTGATGGGGACGACTCCCTTCAACAAGGCGAGCAGCAACCCGACCAAAATTCCCCAGTTGGGCGGTTTTTCGATCGCGTGGTCATTCTTCACCAAACGCTGCGAGTTTCTGTCAGCCAACCACGCCAAAGGCTATGAAATGTTCTCGTTCAACATACTACAAGTGAATGCTTGCACGATAGCTCGCACTCTGAACGGGAATGATTGTGCGCTGCAAGCACAAAATCGTGGCTATGTCTGGAGCGGAGCCTCGGCATGTATTCTTCCATGACAAGAGTCTGAGTTTCACGGAGGGATACGCGCTGCTAATGGGTGCTGTGAGTTGTCTAAATCATCTCCGCGTGCATCTCATGCAACTCGCACCAGGCTCCCAGACTCGAAGACATCAAAGTCGAAACGGATTCCAGCGACAGTGTCTCTGCATTCAACAAACGGCTGGCCAAGATCCTGCGCAAAGACAGATTGCAGGATGGTGGGTGTCTTCGCAGTGTAGCGTTGTCCGAATCTCATGGCTGGTTGCGTTACAGTCATACCCACCTTGTTCAGTGATGCGAACAAGCGCATGGAAGCATGGGGAAATGACGGCCGACTCGATCCCTTTGATAAGATCAATAACCTCGTCTTCCAGGTAAGCTCCTATCGCTACTCATACACATATCGCGACTCATGCATTTTGTTTGCAGATGACCGTCCGGATGGCGTCGTGCTCTGAGCTTGCCAGCAACGACGACGATGTTCAGCACATGCATGAACTTTACTTGAAGCTCCAGAGGAGCGCGACGCCCATTGGTCTGCTTCTTCCCTGGCTGCCGACCCAGTTCGTACTGTTAGTTATCTTTGTTGGGGTACTCAACACGGGCATGATGGGTGAGTACGCCCAGTGGATCCCAGAAAGCACCTCTAATCGTATCCTTAGCTTGTTGGACCATTTTGTACCTCGGCGCGCACCCCGAATGGAAGACCAGAGCCGTCGCCGAGATCCAGAGGCTCGTCGAGACCCACACCGATACCACCTCTACCCTGCCCCTGCATCAACGCCTCTCCACTATCCCCATCTCCGCCTGGGAAGACGAGATGCCCGTCCTCGAGCTCATCACGCGCGAGACGCTGCGCCTCGTGAACAACGGAATCATGCTGCGCCGCAACATCCTCGCAGACATCGAGGTGTCCGGGAAGATCATCCCGCGCGGCGCATTCATGGCGTACCAGGTGGGCGACGTGCACCTGAATGCGCAATACTACCCCAACCCGCTCAAGTGGAATCTGGCGCGGTTCGCTGGTGGGAGCGCGCAGAACGAAGCGCCGTATATTGGATGGGGCGCCGGGCGGCATCCGTGCACGGGCATTAAGGTGGCGAAGTTCGAGGTGAAGATGATCCTCGCGCTGGTGCTCACGCGGGATGAGTATATGCTGGTCGATTCGGCTGGCGCGCCCACGATGCAGGTCCCCGAGCCTACAGTTTGCGACACCTAAAACCGGTGCCTCTAATGACCTCGACGCGGTTTTGTTATTACTGACTCAAAATTGCATGTTTTTTTATGAAAACTAGTGCAATGTGATGCTATTAGATACTGTAATAATGTATACTGGATGGAACGAAGTAAATCCAAGAAAGTTGAAAATTGCGACCAAAATTGAGACTGGGGAACCTATTGACACCGAAACAACCATTCTCTCAGTGTAAACGAAGCATTGCATGGTTATGAGTGCTGCTAGACAAATGGGGAGCTCATCGTTGTCTTAAGAGAGCCTTAATCTCGGCGGGATGGCCCACTTGATGGTGAGACTTGTAGATTTTGACTGCCAATGCTGTTTGATATGCATCGAGTCCTTTTTTGCCAGTCCACTTTAGTTTGGCTTGTACTGACTTCTTTCTGGTGCGGCCCATGGCAAAGAGGATGTATATGTACTTGTGGACGACAGGGTGGGTGCGGCAGGTCAATATCGGCACTTTTACACCGAATTTTTTGGCCAAAAATTGAGACTTTTTAAGTAAAATTCAAAAACATCAGATTTTGGCTATTTTAACATATTGTTATAGATTTAAGCTAAGAACTGCTAGATTTAAGCTGTTGAAAGAGACCTGCGAGATTTTGCCAGTTCGGCGGCTCATGTCAAATTCTCACACTTCAGATTGAGCTGTCACATTTACGCACTGGGAAGTAACTGCTGAAACTTGACAGTTTGATTGGAACGTATAATTTTCACGTCTCGCACCAGATGCACAAATTTCACAGCTGCTGGGGCGTTAGCAAAGGACATGCCCGATCCGGCCGCCCTGATCACATGACCCGGTCCTCGCCTTGTCGCCTGCTCATTGCAAGTTCAGCACTTCTCGGTTACTACCTATGTTCTGTAAGTAGTTTAAACAGGTATAATGGTATTATCGTACTTTGAACCCATGTCCAGAGCCAGGTGGAGGGAGATTGAAGACAAATGTGAGTGTTAGAAGGCCTCTTTGGTTGCCACCTTGATATTTCACCTATAGCATTCATCGCAAGGGCTTTGAGTCAGATTGGGATGCTAGATATGCCTCATTTGTATTGGTTTATGGTGTTACAGGCAAATAATCTGTTGTCACTCAATTGCGGCCACTGGTATAAATCAACTGGAGTTGAGAACAAGTCATTTATAATTTACAAACCTTGGGTGGCAAATGCTAGTGTTTTCAGAAAGAGGGGGAGAAAATATGATTAGCATCCAAAGTATCTAGTCGATTGAAGAAAGAAAAATTCCAGCAGCATTTGTCTTGAGTGAGGTGAAACCAAAACATGCATGAAGCCGAAGAGACACGCAGTAGCATATCCTGATTGTTTCTTCACGTGTAAATCAAATGTAAATCTTCGTGTAAATTTCATGAGACTATGTAACATAACCACTATATAGCACTTGCATAACTGGGCGTAGATTTAAGACACCTCTGGAGGTGTCAATTTCCAGCAGGTACACCTGTCTCAATTTCACAGACAACACGAACTGTCAGAAATTGGCGGCTTGAAACCAACAGTCAGAATCTCGCTGTAATAATCTGGCAGGACTCGGATTGATGCACTGTGACCCTCCAGTATTACTTACATGCATATTAAATTCTCTCTAAAAGCCCTGTATCAGGCTGCTTAGCAGTCCCGCTGTGGCGCACCCGCCAGCGGCTCACCGGATCGGCTTCATAGCACGAGTATTTTCTCGCTGGCAGCCACTCTCAGGAGCTGGACGGCAGCAGTGCACTGTGGCGAGGCTGCTATCCGGTGGCACAGCTCAAGATGAACAGCACCACAGCACGTTGTGGATGGATTTTGCGCTGGGCATGTGCATCACGGGAAAAGTCCACCCAATTGCCACCACTTTGTCAGTGTCTGTGTGCACTGTGCCCGCCCCACCACGGCACCACCATGGGCAAATGACTGTTGTGGGTTACTTGGGCTCCGACTTGAGGCTTGTGCCGCTTCAGGGAAACGGGCCACAATGAAAAACACACCCGCCGCTAATGCCAATTCTACACAGGATGGCACAGTGCGAATATTGTAGGTGAGGCCTGAGGCTTTGTGGAAAACTAGCAGGTGAAGCTGAACTGTTAGATTATGGCATGAAAACCTGAATTGACAAATGAAGCAAATTTACACAGTATAGCTAGGTGTGCAAAATTAGCAGCTGGAGTTCGGGGCTTAAATCTAGCAGCTCGCGAAGCGCGCCTATTTTGTAAATTTGGTCGTGTTATGACCTACATATGGACTTCATTGCTGTTGACAGAAGTCGAATCCGATAAGAATTGAGTCCGCCACGGAGACGTCGCGAAAGGGTGTCGCAAACTGTAATAGGAATGATGTTCACCAAGTGCGTCGAGCTTCAAATATCTCAGATGGGGAACTGAATATTCATGATACAGGCGAGACCCAAGACAGATTGCTTCTTCAAGTATAAGAAGGTTATGGAGTAGATTCGCTGATGGTGGTGTATTTCTTGTGAAGTGTTATCTGAGTAGTTTGTGTACGCATCAGTGCTCTATTTTCGTAGATTATTGCTCACCACCGCCTTGTATTATCAACATCAGGACCCGGGATCTTAATTCGAAGAGATTACAGCTGTTCCCGAAAACCTCGCCTACCCTACCGAAAGAGCTCATTTGTACTCTCAAGCCATTGACAAGCAAGCGCGAGTACATCGACATGTGTGCTTGTGAAGTTGAACGGGGTCGATCAAGCAGAACTGAGCCGTAGAATGATTCCATATCGGCAGTCGATGTAAGTCGATTGGACGTTGGGAACGTCGAGGCAAGAATCAGGATGTGCGCTCAGGGGTTTGTCAACTTGGTGCCAATCCGGCGACAATCGGCGTCTATGTATCACGTTATTGTGTGACGCCTTGGTCATCCCAACTTGGTCAGCTTTGGTCAGCTCCTCCGACTTGTCCTCACCAGCGCGCTCGCCTCGCCTCCCTCCCACGCGCGCCCGAGAGCCGCTACGAGCTCGTCGCGAACACGCGCGCCACAGCATCATCGTTGCGCGCGTCCGACTCCCTATCTAAGCTGAACTTTTTGGTGGTGTTGGCGGGGCTGATGACGCTCAAGGGGCGCAACGAGACCGCCAAGGGGCGCAACGAGACCGCCAAGGGGCTCCACCGCAAGATGGCGCTGGAATACTATGCACGGTGGGAATTCATGCGTGAGCTGATGCTCTTGCTGAGGAACGCGAAAGGCGTCGGGGAGGACGCTAAGTTCCTCAGTGTATTGGCAACCGGCCAGGGCGGGCCCATCGATTTCAATAACCTCGATATCAAGGAGGGCTACCCGCTCCCCAGGGTCATGGAGGTTGGGCTCACGTCCAACGACATCATGATAAAGGTGCGCATCCTGTCCACACCTTTAATTTTAATGGACTCGGTACTGATCATGATGCCGACGCAGTCCTTCGCGGAGCAGCAGCCCAACACGGCGTTCACACACACGTTCCCGGGTCTCGTCTGCACCACCCTCATCAAGCCCGCGCACCAGGCCCTCGCCCTCGTCTGATACCTCATGCAGGCCTATCGATAACCTCCGAGGATTCTGCCCAGTACGTGGCGACGCAGCGATTCTGGCAGGCCCACGACTTTGTACAACTGTAATCCGCAACTTCTAAGATAATCTACTAAAGGATACCTGGGAGTGTTTGCCGCGACCCAAACCAGGAGCGGGAAATCAGGACCGCATCTCAGCTCTGTTCCTATGCGGAAGACGAGTACACGGGCGGATCGGCCGCGGTACTTTTGCCATGTATACCCCATGATAAGGTGATGTGATACGTTCGTTTGTATTGAATTCCGAGTGTGTAGGATCGTCGGTGATCATGAATGGCACGCACCGTCATCTGAAATTTCATTTTCTCACACCATGAAGGATGTACTAAATATGTAGAGTCCGCGATGCCTTAGGGGTCCGATAATTTTTCAGGTCCCGGCATGGTCCATGAACCGCATCTCTGTCTGGACGTTAGACAGGCATCCGGACACTAAACACCTAAAATTTTCTCTAAAGCTAGGTTCTGTGCGGACATGGCTTCACTCGGTCTGAGCTCTGAGTACTTGCCGTGCTTACGGTCCAGGTGGTGCCGCTATGGCTTCATCTCTTCTGATCAGCACATTTACCCTATTCGGCGCATTTACCTTCCTAATTTGGTGATCGGCGCACTCTTCGACTGTATTCAACCGCTCCTGTGATAATCTAGAAGGTACGCCTGGTACCTGCAATCAACCCCCAACCCTGGAGCGCTTCGCATCTGACCCCGATAATATAATCTCCTTACGAGCAGCAGACGTCGGTAGTATCGTGCCCAGGAACGCACGATTTTCGAAGAACACCTTCACTCATTTGGGGCGGGAAGGCTATTTTATATCGCCGCACCATCTACCCGCTAAACGAGCGCATGGTCACAAGAGACCATAGCGATACCTCTCTGCCGACGAGGCGTACTGAAGTGTTTCATTTGACAGAACCCCCTTTCACGGACTCACAGCGAATGATAGAGCTGCACATGCGTGCTAAGGTAGACCATCGCGCTCGGAATGTGTTGTGGCTTCATAGCCTTCACCGTCCTTGTGAGGTAGATGAGAACGTTCTTTAGGAAGAGCCGGTCCATCGCTGCCGGTGTAAAGTTCGGGAATAGGCATAGCCTCAGCACGAGCCTATATAAGAGAGCCAGTAACAGTCTGGCCAAATAATCGACGCGTCTTGAAAACTGCCTGTCTACATCCAACTCTCACCTCACAAATATACTCTACCATGTCTTCACACCAGGAGTTCTCCATCGTCCCAGACCCAAGACTTATCGCCAAGTTCGAGCAGCTGTACGCGGCAAGAGGTAGCCCGGAGGAGCTGGATAACGCCTTCGTGAACGAATTCTTTAGCGCAATCGCTAAACTCGAAGGCTTCAACACTCCGAATGTGTTTCCGCAACCAAGTATGATCGATCTGAGAACAGAGAATCTCCATACGCTGCGCATCCCTGCAGCGGGTCGCGAATTTATTGTTCTAGGCACATCCACACCTCGTAAGCATCCTCAAGCTACTGGCACCATCTGCTAACCTCGAATGATTTGTAGCCGCAGATGAGGTCAACGGATTGAGTCAGATTTTCTCCCCAGCGTCTGGGGGTGCCGCCTTCATTATGTGGAAGCTTCATGGTTTCATTCTTATTGCCCTCCAAAATAAAAGTTCCAGGGTCATTGTGAGTTTTGTGCTGCTCTGTATTATACCGAATTTCACTGATTATCCGCTCAATTCCACATTAGTACCTGAGTACTGGTGCGTATATTGATTCTAATTTCACAGAAATTAGTTGAAATGCATAAATTCAGATATTCATCGTGTTCGTGATAAGGCCAGCTTGCAGAGTGGAACAGGCAACTGGCAGGATTTCCCTCTCAAGGCTGCAACCTAAGGACGTGGTGTAGAGGAGCAATCAGCGAGGTCATATTACAGATGCTGGAATATGCAGTTGTCACGGCTCGGTGAAACATCGAACTTAAGAAATTCAAATTGTTGGTGCAAAGATTGTTTCTTGATGATTCAGAAGAGAAAGAAAAAGCCGGTATCCCCCTCTATCGAGGGTTCAGCCCTTGTGGTCAGTGGTGCGTCCCCCTCTATCGACAAAAATGCTGCTGGATAAATCTACTGTTGATATTATTACGGTGCCACTACGTGCAAACATATACAAATACCCCGTAGATCATTGTCTAGCTATCGTTCAATCGACCTCTATCTTTTGCGCCTACCATGGGGATCCGCCTCTGAACTTATCATTATCTACAGTATCTAGCAGTTACATATACCCATCGTCACGCTATGAGAAGAACATGAGTGTTTCAGCCGATATTATGATCCCGAAACTCGAAATGTTCACAAGAACAAGTGCAATGGCAAAGTAGTTATGAACGTCGGGGACTCGCTCGACAATTCTGAGTCATATTTCTGTAATCAGGAATGAGAAATACTAGCCGCTAGAGGCCGTGGGGATCTTGTCGAAAGATGCAATCGGTGTGAGTCGCTTGGTTGAGAACGTCGACGTCGAGGAGTTTGTCAACGCGGCGCCAATGCGGCGACAATCGGCGCCTATCCCATTATTGGCGCCTTGGTCATCTTCGTCAGCTTTGGTCAGCTCGCCCAAAGCAGCGCGCTCGCCTCGCATCCATGAACGCGCGCTTACGCGATACCCACCACTCGTCTGCCATCCTCATCCCGATCGCGTCGAGCGTTACGCAGACCATGACATACCCCAGCCCACCGCGGCACCTCCTGCCCTCCTCATAAAAGCTTACCATTCCCCGCTGAGGGCACCACCAACAACAATACACCCCAGCACCTATCCCACGCCGATACCCAGATAACAATATCAATACGATGTCGCCCCTATCAGAAGCCCGCGCCGCCAACGCAGCCTTCGCCCCCGCCTACCTCCCCGTCGCGCTCTTCGTCGGCGGCACCGCCGGCATCGGGCGCGCCGCCGCCGCCGCCTTCGCGCGCCACACGCACGGCCGCGCGCACATCATCATCGCGGGGCGCAGCCGCGCCGCCGGCGAGGCCGCCCTCGCGTCCTTTCCCCGCGCGCCCGAGAGCCGCTACGAGTTCGTGCAGTGCGACGTATCGCTCATCGCGAACGTGCGCGCCACCGCATCGGCGCTCCGATCCTCGCTCCCGAAGCTGAACTTTTTGGTGGTGTCGACGGGGCTGATGACCCTCAAAGGCCGCGATGAGACCGCCGAGGGGCTCGATAGGAAGATGGTGCTCGACTACTACGCGCGGTGGGCGCTGGTGCGCGAGCTGATGCCCCTGCTGCGCGCGGCGAAGGACGCGGGGGAGGACGCGAAGGTCCTCAGCGTGCTCGCCGCCGGGCAGGGCGGGCCGATCGACCTCGCGAACCTCGATCTCAAGACGGGCTACTCGCTGCCGCGCGTCATGGAGGCCGCGGCGACGTACAACGACATCATGATCGAGGTCCGTATCTTGCATCCCAACTCGCGCACTTGGCTGATTGTGATGTCTGCAGTCGTTCGCGGAGCAGCAGCCCGACATGGCGTTCACGCACGTGTTCCCGGGGCTCGTGCGCACGGACCTCACGCGGCCCGCGCACTGGGCGCTCGCGCCTCTGTGGCTCCTCATGCAGGCCGCCATGTACCCGCTCTCGATCGCCCCCGAGGAGTCCGCCGAGTACGTGCTGCACGCGCTGCTCGCGGGCGAGCGCGGCGCGTTCCGGCGCGGCGACAGGGCGCAGCTGCTGGAGAACGCGGGGAAGAGCTATCACGTGACGGAGGAGGCGAAGGCGAAATTGTGGGCGCATACAGTCGCGGCTACCACAGCGGCCTGATCCAGCTCCAGCCTCCTTTCCCTTTGTTACCTCCATTTAGAGTACACGTTGTCCTAATCTCATCGTAATTGGCTATTTCGCTTCCAGCATGCCCGCGAGCTCGTCGAGATCGTCCACGACGACATCGAACTCGCCCCCGTCGTCTTTGCTCTTGACGTCCCCCGCCTCCGCGGTGCGCCGGACGTACACCGTGCGCATCCCGCAGCGCGCCGCGGCGCGCAGGTCGAACACGTGCGCCGCCACCATCGCGATCTTCGCTGGCGGCAGCGCGAGGTGGTGCGCCGCGGCCGTGTACACCTTCTCGTTCCTGAAACGCACGGTGAGCGGCTTCGATTAGTATTGCGGGGAGGGTGCGGACGACGCACGGTTTGTAGGTACCGAAGAGCTCCGACGAGAGGACGACGTCCCACGGGAAATCGGCATGCCGCGCCTGACGTTCAGAATTAGCATCCCGACGGGAAGCGGGTGAGTGAGTGACGCGCCATGTCTGCGAGGAGGCGGATGGTGCCGCTCGACAGCACGACGAGGAGCTTCTGCGCCTTCATGCCGTACAGACCCTTTGACGCGTCCGGCCAGGCTGCGCACACACAGCGCGTCAGCGGGGGTCCGAGCGCGGATTTGAGCAGGACGTACCGTCGAGGCGGTGCCACACAAGAACCAGCTCCTCGCGTGCCTGCACGTCCCACTGTGCGCCGAGCGCGGACCAGCGGGTGGACGCGAGCAGCGCGTCGAGGATCTGCGTGCGGGCGTCAGCGTTCCTGCTGACGGGATGGGTGGGGGCGCACCTCTCTGTGGAGCACATCTGCGCTGAGGGGGCCGTCACCGCCGTTCGCGATGCGCGTGCTGAAAGACGAGTTAGATCAGTTGCAGCTGGGGGGAGGCGGGGTGTGTGCGTGCGTGTGTTCGAAGAAGCCCGCGCGCCACTCTTCAGCGAAAGCTTGTGCATCTGCGTTGATATTAATATTGCGCGATCAGTCGCTTGCGTCTTCTGCGCACCTTCATCGGAGAGGTGGGGTGCGCGCGCCCTGATCTCGCGCGGGACCGTGCCGCGCCAGTCGGTGCACGTCCCCATGGCGTCGACGCAGAAGGCGTCGACCGAGCTGAGGATGTCTGCGGGAGGCATGGTAGATGAGGAGGGCGTAGATAGTGAGGTAGAGTCGATTGCGGCTCTGGTGGTCATGCATATGCACTGGCATCGTGAGAGGCTATTTATTTGAATTATTGTGGGCGAGTGTCGGCCGAACACCCCACTATCATGTGCCAAGCACACCTATACACGGAGCAGCAGGCATCCCATCGGATCGGTTCGCCCGAATTCATTTAGATGATATCGAATAAATAGAGCTGCGCAGTAAATGGACACGAGCATGAGTTGAGGATGTGCACATGGGAGCGGTCCAGAGGCATCATCACGGCAGGGCGCGCGTTTCATGGTATCGTGCAGTAAGCCGCGGTGCACCACAAACAGCGGTAGAGTAGAGTATTTATTCCAAGATGGGTAAATCTTATCCGGAAGACTATCTCAGCACAGTCCTTCCCAAGGATGAGGCAGGCACGGTTTGGGAGAACGATGCACCTAGACAAGGGACCCAGCCGATCAGCAGTATAAGGATACATGCTCGATTGCGCTCGCAGACGTGAGCAGCTGCTCGTGATGTCTTATGTATCCTAATCACTTTCTTCGAGATCGACGGAGACACGAATATCACCGAGGCCTGGCAGTGGATCCGCGCCATCAGCCGATAAACGCACAATCGTCCCCAAGAAGGCCGCTAGTAGTAAAATGGAGTAGCTAGGCGAAGCCCTTTCTGAAGTCCGGGGGAGGAACGCTGCGACGGCGAGATAGACAAATTGGAGGTGGGAGGAGTCGGAAGCAAGGCGTACATGGGTGATTAAGAGCCATATTTCTGTGAGGAGGGATGTGGGGAATTGGAAGAGGCCATTCGAACTTCGGGGGATGATTCTATTCAGGGATGGATGTGAATCGCTTGGATTGAGGACGTTGAGATCTGAGACATGATGCATGTCACGTGCTCATAATCAGGCAACCAGGTGGAGGCCAAAACAGGCCCAAACGAAGCCAGATCTGAGAGCACACGGTCGTGGTCACGACGGCAGCTTGATTCCTTACTGCACTGTGATCTGTTTACACATACGGCTTGTGTTACTATTTCGGATCCAGCATGCCCGCCAGCTCGACGAGATCATCGACGACGATATCGAACTCGCCCCCTTCGTCTTTGCTCTTGACGTCTCTGGCCGCGTCTGCGTCTTCGGAGGCCCGCCGGACGTATATCGTCTTCATGCCGCAGCGGGCCGCGCCGCGCAGGTCGAAGATGTGCGCTGCCACCATGGCGACCTTGGATGGCTGCAGCGAGAGGTGGTGCATCGCGGCCTTGTACACTTTCTCGTTCCTTGACAAGGATGAGCGGGGGTCACCGAGCGTGGGTTATTGTGCGACATACGGTTTGTAGCTGCTAAAGAGCTCCGTCGAGAGGACTACGTCCCACGGAAAGTCGGCGTGTTTCGCCTGCATGAATGCTTGAATCAGCATCCTGATGGTAAGCGCGAATGACTGGCGCACCATATCTGCGAGGAGGCGGATGTTGCCGTTCGACAGCACGACAAGGAGCTTCTTCGCCTTCATGCCGTACAGGCCCCGCGATGCATCCGGCCAGCCTGCGCGCAGTCAGCAGGGAATCCGTGCTTCGCGCATCCGCGGCGTACCGTCCAACCGATGCCACACCAGATTTAGCCCTTCACGGGCCTGCGCGTCCCACTGCGCGCCGAGCGCGGACCAGCGGGGGGACGCGAGCATCGCGTCCAGGATCTGCGGAGGTCAGATGGGGTTCGAGTGGGCGAGTGGGGACGGACTTGTCTGTGGAGCACGTCCGCACTGAGGGGGCCGTCGCCGCCGTCGGCGATGCGCGCACTGGACAAGCGAGATCAGCTGCTGGCGCTGGTGGGACGGCTAGGGGTGTATGCGTGCGTGTTTTCGAGGAAGCTCGTGCGCCACTCTTCGGCGAAGGCTTGTGCGTCTGGATTGTGTGATTAACGCCTGGTTTCTCAATTGTCAGAGCTGCGCACCAGAGTCGGAGAGGTAGGATGCGCGGTTCTTGAGCTCGCGCGGGACCGTGCTGTGCCAGTCGGTGCATGTCCCGAAGGCGTCGAGGAAGAAGGCGTCGATCGATTTGAGTGTTTCTGCGGGTGGCATGGTGGATGAGAGGAGAGCGTAGATGGGAAATCAATTGAGGCTCTGCGGGTGATCATGAGGTGGGTTGTGTCAGCGGTTTGGATGACATCATGTCTTCAATGGGCAATCTTCATCAGCACACCGAGACACTCAAGTTTTCGAGAGTAAGTCGAGTGTTGTATCTGTGATTTGCCATGTAGATGTCAAATTTGTCATGCCAGAGGAATAAACAAGTTTTCGTAGCAATCAACCAAGAAGCTGTTGTGTCATTGAACGTTGAACATGACTGTATTTTCTTGAAATACTTCACTGCACACGTTTCTTGTCACGAGAGAGTCAAACATGAGGTTCGTTGCAGGGGGGTCGACCGGGCGGTTCAACGCCAGGAACATGGGGGCGGGGGTACAAGCGCGTACTGAAGCCGACGACCACGATCTTAGCGGCTTCAAGGTCCGCCCGACCGTCCATGGTTAAAGTCAAACTCGCGCGTCAATCACATCCTTCTGTTATCCCCACACTTTCGAGTCCACGGACTCGACAAGCACACCCCAGCAGCCGAGCATCTCTGCAGCCCGTCAGTAGCAGGGCACTGACGCTCGCGATTCCCAAGCAGCATGGCGCTCAGGACCACGGCGCCCAGCCGAATCATCGTGGGTCGTTCGGTGGGAAGCCACGGCGGTGGGAAACACAGCCTGAGGTCGTACCACGACGAGTCATTCGGGTTCCGCAAAGCCAGAGCGTATGAGCTCCCAGATTGTGCGTGCTCCCAATGCTCCTGCGACTTGTATCTGACCCGTCACCTGACCTGCCCCAGACACCCCCGCGCAGCTCCAGAACCGCGTCGCGAATGCGCCTCTGCTGCGCTACGCAGACTCGCTGCGCACGCACGGCCACCGCGCCGCGCGCGTCGACCCTCTCGACATCCTGCAGCGTGAGGAGGTCGCCGCGCTCGACCCGGCGCGGTACGGCCTCGTCGACCCGGAGCAGAAGTACGACGTGAACGGGATCGTGTGGACGCAGCCCATCGACTCGGACTTTGGCGCACCGCCCGCGGACGGCCTGTGGACGCTGGGCGATATCACGCGCCACCTGCGCGCGATCTACACCGGGCGCGTCGCGTACGAGTATATGCACTCGCCCTCGAAGAAGGAGCGGCTGTGGTTCTCGCATCTGCTCGAGTCGCAGACGACGGTGGCGCGGAAGCACAGTGCGGGGGAGAAGAAGCGGATCCACAGCTTGCTCGCGCGCAGCGAGACGTTCGATAACTTCTTGCAGCTGAAGTTCCCGAACTTGAAGCGTTATGGGCTGGAGGGCGGGGAGTCTATGCTTCCCGCTCTTGATGCGCTGTTCAATATTGCCTCTAAGAGTGAGCTCATCCTGCTACCTTCTGACTCCTTAATCGCGCTAACGAATGCACAGGCGGCATTCAACATGTCATTCTGGGAATGCCCCACCGGGGCCGACTCAACCTCCTGACCGAGCTCCTCGAATACTCTCCCACCGCGCTCTTCCACAAGATCAAAGGCGGCTTCGAGATACCCGAAGACCTCGGCGCGGAGGGCGACGTGATCAGCCACTTGGGTACGCCTCCTCGCATCACACCGCCCACCCTATCTGACGTTCCCCAGTTGCCTCGCCCAACCTCACCTACGAAGGCGCGTCGGGGCCCATCAAGGTCTCTCTCCTACCCAACCCCTCGCACCTTGGTATGTCCCCCCGCATACGATGAGCGCCCACGTGACTGACAGCTCGCAGAGGCGGTGAACCCCGTGGCGATGGGCAAGGCGCGCGCGAAGCAGTTTTCGCTCCTCAAGACCTCCCCGGACGACTGCACGCTCGGCGACCGCGTCATGTGCGTGCAGCTGCACGGCGACGGGAGCTTCACGGGCCAGGGCGTGGTCATGGAAGGCTTGGGCCTCAGTAAGTGTCGGTTGAGTCGTGTGCGGGTTGGCGCTGACGTTTGTGTTTAGGCAACTTGCCGCACTTCACCAGTGGGGGCAGCGTCCATATTGTGGTCAAGTAAGTGGCCGGTGTTATTGCGACTTCCCTTTCGCTTACATTCGCACTCCACAGCAATAAGTTAGTGCTGGTGAACCAGTGCAGTCGTCACAGACACTAATCCCCTTCTAGCATCGGCTATACGACTCCGGCATCAAGCGCTCGCTCTTCCCTGTACTGCTCGGACATCGGCAAGATGATCAATGCGCCTATCCTACACGTCAACGGCGACCATCCCGAAGGTTCGATTGCCTATGTCTAGTGTTCATATTGATTAGATCACTGACTGGTCTGTAGATGTTGCACGCGCAGTTGAAACCGCCTTCAAATACCGCAACTACTTCCGCAAGGTGAGTCCTTCAACTTCGCCAGGAAAACACCACTGAATTGTCTGCAGGATATCATCGTGGACCTGATTGTCTACCGCCGATGGTGGGTTTCATGAATTTTTATACGCACATCTTTGCTGACGAAACGCAGGGGCCACAACGAACTGGACGAACCCGCCTTTACCCAACCGCGCATGTACGAGAAGATCCGCTCGCGCAAGTCGGTTCCACAGCTCTACGAGGACAAGCTCATCGTGCGTATCCCGCCCATCATCACACCATCCCTGCTCTAACCCTGCGAACGACGAAAATAGAGCGACGATGTCATTGCGCGGGACGAGGCCGCCAGTCTGCGATCGTCGTACAAGGCACGCCTCGACACCCACCTTGGCGAGATCACGTCTTACACGCCCAGTGCATCGATGCTCGAGGACCAGTGGAGCGGCATGGTCTGGCCCGCGAGCGCGGAGGCGAACCCCTCCCCGAAAACGGGTGTTGACAGGCAGCTGTTGGAGAAAGTCGGCAAAGCCAGCGTCACCGTCCCTGAAGGATTCGTGCGTGAATGCCCATTATGTTTCTGCGACTGTTGTTGACCCTGCTACTATCCACTAGGAAATCCACCCTCGCTTGCAGCGCCACGTGAAACACCGGCTGCAGAGCATCGAGCAGGACAAAGGACTCGATTGGGCCACAGCAGAGGTCAGTCGGCCCTCTTTGCGCACCAACGAAGCTCACCTTGCTGTGTAGGCGATGGCGTTTGGAACGTTGATGCTCGAAGGCAACGACGTTCGCATCTCAGGCCAGGACGTCGGCCGAGGCACCTTCTCTCACCGCCATGCCATGCTCGTGGATCAGCACTCCGAGAGCGTACACGTCCCTTTGAACTCGGAGCTTGGCTCGGACGGAAAACTCGAACTCGCTAACAGTCAGTCCCCCCAAACCCAAACTGATGGATGGGATGTCGCTGATAATTTGGCTCACAGGCTCTTTGAGCGAAATGGCGGTCATGGGCGTAAGTGCATTATGTTGATAGGCACGCATTGGCTGACGTGCGGGTAGTTTGAATACGGCCAGAGTTGGGAACGTCCCAATCTGCTCCCTATCTGGGAGGCTCAGGTCACCACCTATTTCTTTTGTGGTGCTTAGGAAAATCGCTGACGACTGTGACAGTTCGGAGATTTCTTCAACGGCGCACAGGTCATCATTGACACATTCATCACGTCTGCCGAAAGTGAGTTTATGTTAACAGGTTCAGCATTCTAGGGACCTCCTAACCTTCGTTTATAGCGAAATGGTTGAAGCAAAGTGCCATCGTGCTGTCGCTCCCACACGGACTCGATGGTGCAGGCCCAGAGCACTCTTCTTCCCGCATCGAGCGGATGCTGCAGGCAAGAATGTCAATGCACATCGCTCAGCTCGTGGGCTAATCGTCGTTGACTGTAGCTCTCCAATGACCGCTACTCTGCGGAAGAAGGGGATAAGTACGCCAATGTCAACATCCATGTTACATTCCCCACTACCCCCGCACAAAACTTCCATCTGCTGAGGCGTCAGCTCACGCGGAACTTCCGCAAGCCCCTGGTCATCGCGGCACCTAAGGGTCTACTTCGCCTCCCAGTAAGTTTGGTTCGCGTTTGCATTGCTCCTATAGTTCTGATGGGATGCAGGCTGCGTCGTCCCGCCTGGCGGATATCGAGCTCGGAACCTCCTTCCAGCCAGTTCTGGCCGACCCCATCGCCAAAGCTGAGACCGCAGAGCGAGTAGTGCTCCTAAGTGGCAAGATATATTACGACCTCATCAAGGAACGAGAGGCGCTTGGCCTGGTTGACCGCGTCGCATTCGTCCGCGTCGAAGAGCTCTCGCCTTTCCCTTTCGAAGAGTTGGCGCAGACGTTGAAGACATACTCCAACGCAAAGGAGTTCTTCTGGCTGCAAGAGGAGCCGAAAAACCAAGGCGCGTGGACTCATGTGTCCAGCAGATTGGACACTGTTCTTGCAGGGCTTGGGCACGAGGGAGGAGTCGTTTACCGCGGTCGGAAACAAGCGGCTATGCCAGCGCCTGGGATCGCCAAGATTTATGGTGTGCAGCAGAAGCAGGTGCTGGCCAGTGCATTCGAGGGTCTGTAGTTGAACAATCCAGTTGAGCAAAGTAGATCTAGATGGACGATGTACATCATTTGAAGTTGATTTGAATGTTACCACGTGGCTTTCTTTCGCGCTAATTATAACGTGCACTGACATCACGTCTGCCGACGTGCACGGTGCGTAGTTCACTCTTCGACCTTGAAAAGCTCCACGGACCTTTGGGCTGCTCGCCATGTCTGCACCCAAGCCTCTATCGGTATGCGCAGTATGCAGCAAGAAGACACGCAAGTCCGTTTTGTGCTGTTCAGTCTGCAAGAACCAGTTTTATTGCGTATGTTTACTCCTGCTGCGCATGATGCGGACATCCGAGCTAACCAGTAATTCTTCGCTCCACGATCACAGGGCCCAGAATGCCAGACGAAGGATTGGAAGAAGCACAAATACAACTGCTCGCTCCTTCCGGATGGGCCTCTCTTGCCGGCCCACATCGCGCCAAATGTTGAAATCGATTTACTTGTACGTCAGGCTGGAGAGATGATCAGGGCCGTCTTGGTTGATTGGAAGGTGAGGGTTCTCTCGTCCTCCACAATCACATCGCCTTTCTGACTCGCTGATGGAAGGAACGTGGGTTAGACGACATAGATTTCGCACCCGCTACCGCCGAGGAGATCAAAATGAGACAGGACACTGATACAGCCAAGGATTTTATCGGTGCGTTGTCAGTCTCTGTGGGCGATGTCCCCAGAACTTAAGAGTCGGGCAGAATTTGAACTGCCTGAGGAATACACCTATATACCGATTCAATCGGACATGAATCCTGTGCATAGGATTCTGCTATCCCTGAGCAGACTGTACTTCATCCACGAAATGTCCTACTGCTCGGACGAGGACCAGAGACGGCTGGTGGCTCAGTGTGCCTCTCTGCAAATACCTTCGAGCTACCCCCAACTATACGGCCCCAAGATCGTGGCGCGACCAGCAGACCTCAGCGACGGGGAGTACGACATGCTTCTGTCCACGATGCCCATGTACTTTGTTGGAGACGAGGAACGGCTGTCGAGGGGTGAAGAGACGTGGTTTCCGCTATGCGCTGTGAGCAAAGGCCTGCGAGGCTGAGTGCCGTGCTTTGACGAGTGTTGGTGAGTTTGTTGACTTCGACCATCATATCGCGGAATGTAAACGTAATTTGCAGTTCTGAGTTCCAAGAACAGCAAATGATCTAGAACGGACGACAATCACTATACCATGGATTGCACGCACGCATGGGCATGGTTTCCACCGGTCATATGCGGCGGGCAGTCTTCATCCAAATGTTGAACATTTGCGCTCGGCCACTGCGGCCTTTTGGCTACTACGTATATGCTTAGTATTAGTTCTACCCTAGAGCCTGCTCACCGCGTAGAAATCGATCCAGTGTACCACTCGCTTAATTATCAAGGATGCGATGATCTTATATATATATCGCTGGGCCTTTCGGCAGGTTCTTTGGGTGCTTGCCAATTGACTCGCGTCGAGACCAGTGTCATGCTCCGGCATATGGGCAGAGATGTCCTCGTGGCCACTGAGTATCTACTACATACAGCCAGCAGTGCAATGGTTCACACTGCAGCCAGAGTGACGATGCAGTCTTGATAGCGAATATATTACAAGTCTACTGTAAGCTTTAACTGTACAAGCCGGATGTCCTAAATCCTGATGTTCATGCAAGGTGGCAGTAACACAATCCGCCAAGATGCTGATAAAATATTAAATGTCCGCAATGCCCTGTAAGAAATGCGCAGCGCACTCAGCGAATCTACTCCATGACTTTCTTATACTTGATGAAGCATTCCGTCTTGGGCCTTGCCTGCATCACGAGCAGTCAGATTCCCGTCTCTGAATACTTGAAACTCAACGCACCTGGTGATATCATTCCTATTAGGCTCGGGAACCTGCATCGTTGGCGCGCCGGCAGCGTCGACAAGCGTATACTCATACCGCGTGAGCATGAGCGCGAGGATCATCTTCACCTCAAACTTCGCCACCTTTATGCCCGTGCACGGATGCCGCCCGGTGCCCCATCCAATGTACGGCGCCTCACTCTGCGCGTTCCCGCTCATGAATCGCGCGGGGTCCCACTTGAGCGGGTCGGGGTAGTATTCCCCGTTCAGGTGCACATCGCCCATCTGATACGCCATGAACGCGCCGCGCGGGATGATCTTGCCCGACACCTCAATATCTTCGAGGACGTTGCGGCGCAGCATGGTGCCATTGTTCACGAGGCGCAGCGTCTCGCGTGTGATGAGCTCCAGGACGGGCATCTCGTCCTCCCAAGCGGAAATGGGGATGGCGGAGAGGCGTTGATGCAGGGGCAGGGTGGAGTTGGTATCCGTGTGCGTCTCGATGAGCTTCTGAATCTCAGCGACGGCATTAGCTTTCCATTCAGGGTGCGCGCCGAGGTACATGGTGATACATGAGATTAGAGATGTGTCCTGGAATGCACTTGGCATACTTACGAATCATGCCCGTGTTGATTACCCCAGCAAAGATCACTCCCAGCACGAGCTGGGTATCCAATGAGTGGAGTGCAAGTCTAAGTTGTGAGCTGACCGCTTACCCCGACGATGTCATGGTCCTCTTCACCCTCCGCGATGAGGAAGTCAAACGCATCCGAATATGCTACCTCCGCGTTTCTCCGGAGTGTGATGTAGTGTGAAATCAAATTGAAAAGGCCGAGTGTAGCCTCATTCTTATTGCTGCGAGCCTGGGAGGGGAGCCATGGCAGAAGCAGGCCAACGGGCGTCGCGCTTTTCTCGAGCTTCCAGTACATTTCATTCATGCGCTTCAAGTCTTCGTAGTTGGCGGCGAGCTCAGAGCAAGATGCCATCCGGACAGTCATCTGAAGACAAAATGTCTGAGTAAGCATATGTCAATAAGCAGCGGGTAGGACTTGCCTGGAAGACGAGATTGTTGATTTTGTCAAAGGGATAGAGCTGGCCTTCATTTTCCCATGCATCCATACGCTTATTCACATCGCTGAACAAGGTGAATATGAGTCGGAGTCATGACTGAAATACAACAGGTCATGAGGTTCGGGCAATGCTACGCTGCGAATACACACACCATCTTGGAGTCTGTCTCTGCGCAGGATCTTGGCCAGTCGTTTGTTGGATTCAGATACACTGCCGGCAGAATCCGTTTCGACTTTGATGCCTTCGAGTCTAGGAGACTGGGGCGAGTTGTAACTTGTAAGGGATGCTGGCAAAAATGGTTTGGATGACTCACAGCACCCACGAACAGTACGTATCCCTCCGTGAAACTCAGATTCTTGTCGTGGAAGAAGACATGCTGGGGCTCCACTGCAGACAGGGCCACAACTTGATGCTTGAATAAATAGTCAGTCTCGGTCAATTCAACCGTGAATGCTATTACTCACTTGCAGTACATTGAACGAGAGCATTGCATAGCCTTTGGCATGATTTGCTACCAGAAATTCATAATGCTTGTTGAAGAATGTCAAGCGTTCGCAATGAACAAACCGCCTAGTTGAGGGACTTTGGTCGGGTGGCTGTCCGTTTTAAAGAAACAACTCGTGCTCACGATCGCTAGCAACCTAGACGTGACAGCCAGCGTCACAGTCGGGGTAATCCATTGCACCTCTGCGTCTATAGCTACTAAGATAGAGCCTCTTGAATAGAAAAAGATAGTTGTGTGAGGTTAAGTGTAAACATGCCAGTCTGAGGGTATGATCCTAGGATTCCTGGCATCATACCCTCATCATACACTCAGACATCGATCCTAGCCTATGATCGATCCAGGGAGGTATGAGACCACCAGCCAAAAACATGTACGGTTCCCCCGATAGATTGGCTCGGTTTTCATGTTTGTGGGATAAAATAAATAAGCCGAAGAGTGTGGTTTAGCAAAAGCTAGGTCTTGCTTTGATGATAATAAGGCTCGTGTTTCCTCAAAAAGAAAAGAAAAAGAAAAGGGAGAAAAAGGAAAGATTCAGCCACCCAGCAGCTTCGGCGCACCTCAGGCATCAGCTATCTCCTCAAGTCCCCTGGGCTAACTTTGCCCACAAGATGGCTTGAACACTCTATTAAAAGCGGGTGCCATTTTGGCGCGCCTGCGGCGCGCGGGTCAAGGCAGACCAGAAGCAGTAGTTAGATTGAATGATATATGCATGTAGATAAAGACAAATTGAATTGTATTGTGAATGAACACGCCAACTACACGACAAGCCACCCTCATCGCCGGCGCCTCGCATAGGACACGCCGCCAGGTCGCTGTCGACCTCGCCAATAATGGCTATGGCAGTCAATTGCTGGTGCATGTATTTTCCCTCAGTTGATATTTCACGCTGCTGACACCGAAACGCGCTGTCAAGGTCGCGGCGAAGAGCACCCCCGACGCGTCCGCCTCGCGCCCGTTCCCGCCCAACCCCAACTCCCCTGCGTCCACCACCAGCACCGCCCAGCGTGAGATCACAGGGGCCAGCGTGCAGGCACATGCAGTCACCGTGGACGTGCGTGAGCTAGACATTCAGCCGCCGCGACGGCGTCGTATAAACTCAGGCGCGATCTTCTGGGTGTCCGTCACCGCACGCGCTTTCCGCTTTGCAGCACGTCAACCCGAGGGCTCTGCGACTGTCCAATCCGCGCTCCCTTACTTCGCCAAGAACGCCTGGCATAAGCGCATCGTCGTCGTGAGCCCGCCGATCTATAACCGCTGTTTCCGCGAGTAGACCGCGTACGCAGCAGGAGCTTGGGGATTAGTGTGCTGACTAAATGGCTCACCATGGCGAGAGGCGGGGGAAGACGGGGATGGCGATCACGAGCAACAGGCCCGCTATTTCCTTACAAGCCAGCTTTACACCCCCTTAAAAAGAGTCAGATTTTAGCGCGCCTGCGGCGCGCAGGGTCAGAGCAGGGGCAAAAAGCAGCAGCTACCGGATTGACCAACAGGCAAGGTACTCGGTCGGGGCCCGCAAGAAGTTTATTAGTGTGCATGTCGCACGTCCAAGAAGAAACAAGCTGGCAGCCCAGATGAAAGTCAGGATGCGGGTAAAGAACAAGTTTCGAGAGGGTGGGCGACAAGAAAAGGAGAGAGCCCGCGCAAACTGCGCGAGCACGATAGTGATATCGTGTCCCGCATATGGATATGCCCCTGAGCTCCGAGCCAATCGGAACGATTCCTTGAGGTATCGTGCTTACAAACGCGATACCTGAGGTATCGTGCTGACAAAGCGCGATACCTCCCCACAAACACCATAATCGCGCCGATAGATTACATGGCTCAATTGTGGCAATTTCGTGACTCGCGCCAATAGGAAACGCAGTGAGTGGTGGGCAGTAACATGTAACAATTTACTTACCTGCGACAATTTACCTCGGCCCTACTAACTCGCATTGGCACCGCGTTGACAAACCGATGCTCTATAGCTAATTTGTATTCGCTGCCGTCACGGTGGCCTTCTCGACACCGTCTCGCATCTCCCCTTTGCTCTCCCCGCCACGCATCCCCCAAATTTGTCTCCCTTTCGCATCGTCAGCTTGGGTAGTATACGGTGCGTGCACTCAGATTGTTAGGTCACGATGTCACATCAGGCTGCTAAATTTTTGGCTGATTCAGTAGACTGAGTAGTGTGCAATGAGGCGGCTAGCGCGGCAACCTGTCTCAGAACCACTGGCTTGTCACCCAGCGCTCGACCTAACCTCGTTTACCTTCAACACGCCATGGCATGATACCTAATAAACAACGACTGCGTCTTCTTCTCATTCGCAAGCCATCTACGCCCTTTCCACTGTTGCATCGAAGCAAAGATGACTGATATCATAGAACCACTCCCTCTGTCCGATCACATGAGTTCTCTGGCAGAAACCATTTCAACCGCAGCTCTGGTCGTCGCTGGCCAGCTCGACACTGAGATACTACGCGTCTCTTTCTCTAGACTCGTCGAGAGATGGCCAAAATTGGGCACCAGAATAGTAAAGGGCAAGAATGTGCGTCTCCCACTTCTATCTTTGCAGTCTGCTATGCTAACAAAGATTCAGGGCATGTATAAATTCCACACGCCTGCGACATTCTCAGAAGCGCGCCCGCCGTTCATGTTCACTGTGGCCGATCACCGCGCGACCCCGTGCCCCGCCATCCCCACGCGCGAGCATACCGTCGCGTCGCAGCCTGGGCTGCCCAATTACCAGCACCTCTTTCGGACCGCGGACTGTCCGGGCACGATGACGCACTGGCTGAAGCAGAAGGACGCGCCCACCATTCGTATCCACGTCGCCTCCTTCTCTGACGCGACGTGCATCGGCTTTACCCTCCCCCACATATTCGGCGACGTCCCAGGCATGTCGGTCATCCTGAACGCGTGGTGCTCCGTCATGGCCGGACGCGAGTCGGAGCTCCCCGTTCTCGTCACGGGGGATCCCATCGCGAGCATCGGGGGGGCGTATCCATCGACCAGAAAGGCGCTGAAGGAGTTCTACGCGGGGATGGAGGGCCCGTACCACCTGCTGAGCTTCTTGGAAAAGCTTCGCTACTACCCCCCAGTGATAGCAGACCTCGTTCTGCACCCGAAGGAAGACTGCCGCCTGATATTCCTCCCGAATGCCACTCTGAACAAGCTGCGTCACGCGGCGCTTGCTGAGCTCCAGGACGGCAAGGAGGTCTGGGTCAGCGAGAACGACATCGCTCTGGCCCTGATCATCAAAGTATGTCCCGCCAGCGCGCTATTAGCACAGTGCTCATTATACGCCAGCTCAGCAACCTCCACCGCAAAAGCAGCGACAAAACACCCTTCGGCTTCTCGATGGCCTGCACCTTCCGCGGCCAGATACCCGCACTGCAAGACCCGTCGGAGGCATACCTTCACAACTGCATGACGTATCTCGGCGTTGGGCCTGCGCCAACTGGGACCTTGGTGGACTGCTCCATCGGTACTATCGCGCGGCGCATTAGAGGCGCCATTGTGGCCCAGCGGACGCCCGCGCAGTTCGCAAAGCAGATGACGGTGTACCGCGAGATGTGCCGCAAAGACGTGTACCCGTCATTCTGCCCCGCGAATGGACGCTCGTACTCGTCCACGAGTTGGCTGAAAAGCGGCTGGTCCAACCTTGATTTCGCCCCCGCAGTCCGGACCGCCGAGGCTCACGACACCGATGCGGGGAACACCGAGAAGCTCGACGGCTGCCTGTTCAGCGGACCCGGCAGGGTCGTGTTCAGCGGCGGCTACGCCTTCAGACCGAAGATGTCGCGGCGGTTCTGGGCAATCATCATGAGCAAGCAGCCGGACGACGCCACGGGCGAAGGCGGGGTGTGGTTTGAGATGGCAGTCAGAAACCAATTTTGGCCCAGAATTGACCAGTACCTGCGTGCATTGTAACGATTATGTCTTGCGAATTGCGAGGATTGTTATTTTCTCAATTATACCTTGTTAGAGAGTCTATACGAGTTTAGTGGGAATGGGATTGCCTACAACATCCGGGATCCGGGAAAATTTGGGGTCCCTGGAGGAAGTGTGAGGCGAAGTCCGGGAAAATTTGAGGCTCGGAGGGCAAAATCGATCCGGGAAAAAAAATTTGAGCCCAGCTTATACATTATACAGAGTTATCAGGGGTCCTCCCTTTAACATTCGTTATCTAGACTTCATCACTCTGTTGGCCTGAGCAGCTGCGCAGCGGCCACAAGTCTAATAGAAACCCCAACCATACAAACTGCAGATCGCGAATTCTAATGTTCATACAAGACGGCAGTAACATGATCCACAAAAACACTGAAACAGATCAACTGTCCGCAATGCCCTTTACGGAATGTGCACCACACTCAGCGAATCTACTCCATGACCTGCTTGTACTTGATAAAACAAGCTATCTTGGGCCTCACCTACACCAAAAACAATCAGATCCCGTCATAGCTGATATGAAACCGACACACCTGGTGGATATCGTTCCTATTCGGCTCGGGTATCTCCATTGTCGGCACACCAGCGGCATCGACAAGCGTGTACTCGTACCGCGTGAGCATGAGTGCGAGGATCATCTTGAGCTCGAGCTTCGCCACCCTCATCCCCGAACACGGATGGCGCCCGATGCCCCACCCAATATACGGCGCGGCGTTCTGCGCGCTCCCGCGCGCGAAGCGAGCCGGGTCCCACCTGAGCGGGTCAGGGTAGTACTCCTCGTTGAGGTGAACGTCGCCCATCTGGTACGCCATGAACGCGCCGCGCGGGATGATCTTCCCCGACACCTCGATATCGTCGACGACGTTGCGGCGCAGCATGGTGCCGTTGTTCACGATGCGGATCGTCTCGCGGGTCACGAGCTCGAGGGCGGGCATCTCGTCCTCCCAGGCGGACATGGGGATGGAGGAGAGGCGCTGGTGTAGGGGCAGGGTGGAGGTGGTGTCTGTATGGCTCTCGATGAGCTTCTGGATCTCGGCGGTGGCTTTGGCCTTCCATTCGGGGTGAGCGCCAAGGTATATGACGGACCAACAAGCTGGAGGATAAGCTCAGAGATGCTTCCCGGAATGCGCTGGGCGTACGTACCCATCATGCCCGTGCTGAGCACCCCAGCAAAAATAACGTTCAGTACAAACTAGGTGGTATTGTATAAGTTTAGTCCAAGTCTTGATGCGACTTACTTACCGAAACAATTTCTTCATCCTTTTCACCCTCGGCGATAAGGAAATCAAATGTGTCCGAAGACGGAACCTCCGCGGTTCTTCGAAGTGCAATGTAGTGTGAGATTAAGTTGAAGAGGCCGAGCGTAGCCTCCTTCTTATCGCTGCGAGCCTGAGAGGGGAACCAGGGCAGAAGCAGGCCAACAGGTGTCGCGCTTTTTTGGAGTTTCCAGTACATTTCACCCATGCGCTTCAAGTCGTCGTTGTTGGTGGAAAGCTCAGAGCAAGACGCCATCCGGACGGTCATCTGTAGAAAGTGTCAGCATTTGTATAGGTATAAATAACAACGGAGCTTACCTGGAAGACGAGGTTATTGATCTGATCAAAGGGGTCGAGCCGACCTTCATTTCCCCATATTTCCATACGCTTATTCACATCATTGAACAAAGTAGGCATAACTGAAGCACAACCGGCCGTGAGGATCAGAAAATGCTACACTGCGAAGACACATACCATCCTGAATTCTGTCTTTGCGCAGGATCTTGGCAAGCCGTTTGTTGAATATAGGCACGCTGTCGCCACAATCCGTTTCGACTTTGATATCATTGAGTTTAGGCGCCTAGTGCGAATTGAATGAGATGCTAGTGTAAATGATTTGGACAACTCACGGCACCCATTAGAAGCGCGTATCCCTCCGTGAAACCCAGATTTTTGTCATAGAAGAAGACGTGCCGGGGCTCCACCCCAGACATAGCCACAAGTTTGTGCTTGAAGCGTACAGTCAGTCCTATTCAAACGCGCGGGCTATCGCTCGAGTACTCACTTGTAATAGATTGAACGAAAACATTTCATAGCCTTTGGCATGTGTGGCTGCCAAAAACTCATAGCGTTTGGTGAAGAATGACCACGCGATCGAAAGACCGCCCAGTTGGGGAATTTTGGTTGGGTCACTGCTCGCCTTATGGAAGGAAGTTGTGCCCATAATCAATAGGAAAGTAGACGCCGCAGCTATTATCATAGATAGTGCAATCCATTGTGGCCTCGCATCCGTTGACAGAGATTCTGGAAGAAGGGAGGATGGATGCGTGATGTTGAGGATAGACATGGCAGGCTGCGGTGATTTAGCTATGTGGTTGACAGTAGCATGTGAGCCTTTTTATGGGCCAGCATGCCCAGGGCGTGTCTTGATATCGAAACCAAAGCATCAGAGCGTCAATCTCGAAGTGGTCTAGCGTTCTCAGCACCATTCCAGTGTCAAAACTCATCGGGCTTTGATCGACCAACAGATTCCTTCTCCAAACCACTGCGTCACCGAAGTGCCTAGGAGTCTTAATGATAACCTGGCCAACTATTTGGCCGATCCGTGGTATCTGTGAAGCAGTGACCTGCATGATACTAGTAAAAAATCACGTTACTCATATTGAACTTGCAACTCGTGACGTGCCACTCTGGCATGTACCTGTGCGGTGCTAGGAGGCCCAACTCCTGGGCCACATGTCGACCTATGTCGGCATTGCCCTGGATAACCACGCTCGCCTCCGGTCCTTGGCCGGTTCCTTACAACTTCTCAAATAGAGTGTTTGTTCATTAAATCTGGGGAGAAGAGTCACCCAAGCCTCGTGGCCTTGAAAGAAGGGCGATGTTTCCGGGATTTTGATCAGATGAGTCTAAAGAATTTAATCACTATGAACGCGCCCACTCTTGCAGTGACACTCAACTGATGCATGCCTACAATTCAATTCATCGCGACGGCGGTTCCGGTTGAAGGCTCTTCTATCTTTGACCGCGGAAGCGAAAGATGATATTCACAATCCAGCACAACACGCTCGGTGCTACATATTAATCAATTATCGCAATCTCATCAGTTAATCTGTTAAATTCTGGACTAGCTTGCTCACTTGATTCCATCATGGCCCAGCAGGCTATTGTATAAGATTAGAAAAGCTAATAGAATGCAATGCGCTGGATATACGCACATACCATGCCCGTGCTGACAACCCCAGCAAATATCACTGGCAGCACGAACTAGATACGGAAATGAGTTGATTTCAAGTCTGGGGGGAATTCATCACTCACCGAGACTATCTTTTCGTCCCTTTCACCGTCGGCAATGAGGAAGTCGAACGCATCCGAAGACGGAACTTCTGCGTTTCGTCAGAGTGTGATGAGACAAAGCGAGACCCACGCGAACGCGAGCACTGCGAAGCGCGACATCAGCAGCATGACCACGATCCCAGCCCAGACCCCCGCGACCGCCGGCGCGCTCAGCGTCCCGCTCGCCTGCCACCATCCAATCTGTCAGTCATCATTCCCCACAAACATCAAGGGAGGAAGCGCACCTCGTCGTATCCCGCGTGCGCGATAAGGTTGAGCACGGACATGAGCGGGAAGATAAACGGGAACATCCAGAAGCACAGGTTGTATACACGCGCCGTGTCGAACGTACGCAGCAGCCATGGCATTGGCAGCAGCTGGCAGCTATCGGAGACGATCCCCGAGATCGACAGCGCGTAACCGATCTGGTGCGCCTGCAAAACCCAGACACATCAATCGTCAGTCAGTCGGTGCGCGAAGGGAGAAGGAGCGCACGGGGAAGCCGAGCCCGCCGAGGGGGACGGGGGTGTACGCGTAGAGCACGAAGACGACTTCGTGTCCCCTGCAGAGGAAGTCGAACGCCGCGTTCGACGTGACGAGTGCGCGCATCGCGGGGTGTGCGAGCAGCGCGCCCAGTCCGAGGGGCTTGTCGAACTCCGCATCGTGGGGCTCTTCGGCGGCGGACGTGGCGAATCCTGAGCTATCATTTGCCACGGGCTTTTTGGATGCGCGGACTTTGCTGGGTAGGGTCTGTAAGACTGTGAGAAACGCAACACGAATTGGATTGGGGGGTCATTCGCCTCACGCAGGAAGAAGTAGCCGGTGGCAACGGCAATGAGCGTGACCACGCTTGACACGCCGCCGGGGAGGAAGTAGGGGTATCGCCTGAGGAATGTGATGTCGAGCCACGCGTACTTGTCTGCGGGGGTCGAGAGCGCACCCCCTAATAGCGGCCTAGATAGTGCGTGAGCAGACCCAGCGGCGCTCCGCACTACAAACTACCTACCCCAGGATGGCGCCGAGAGGCCACGAGAGGCCGAATAGGGCTGCGGCGCGCCCGAAGTTCGACGCGTCCGTAACCTCGCTGACGACGCTCTGCATGACCGCGGCATTTCCCGAGGATAGCCCTGCGAGCGCGCGGCACATGAGCATCATCGGAAGGCTTGTGGATAGGCCAAAGAGAAAAGTGGAGAGCGCGACGCCGGTCAAGCCGCACAGGATAATAGGGCGCCTCCCGATTCTATCTGAGTACGAGCAGGGTAAGACACGGAATTGGTAATAACGGAAGTGATGGAGTCTGGATGCACCTGAGAGCTTGGCGAAGTGGTATATGGAAAGTAGCTGAAATAGGGCGAATGTGCTTTCCTGTGCATCGTTGATGATCAACTACCTTGACGCGATTGAATGTAAAGCAAACGCACCACAAGGCCGCTGTAGAAGCCAATTCGCCTGGGATCGTCCGTAACATGCAGGCCATTCAGAAACTGGTTGATATAGGGATAGATCTGGGTGTATGCGATCGGCTCTACAAGTCTAGAGCATACGATCACTGCGCAGGCTCGTCAGCGGTCCAGCTGCACTGCGACTAGACATCACTCACGTCCAAGTTGCAGTTTGGGCAAAGGTGTGATCGAATCCGGCTTTCTCGATGTTGGACTCCAGGTGTCACAATGCGATGGCAAGTATTCATCCACAAAAATGGTGAATTAATATTGATACATAGATAGAATGTCCACAATGCCCTCAGCGAATCTACTCCATGACCTTCTTGTACTTGATGAAGCATTCCGTCTTGGGCCTCGCCTGCATCACAAACCGTCAGATCCCCGTGTTTGACTACTTGGAACTCGACGCACCTGGTGAATATCATTCCTATTAGGCTCGGGGACCTGCATCGTGGGCGCGCCAGCAGCATCGACAAGCGTATACTCATACCGCGTGAGCATCAGCGCGAGGATCATCTTCACCTCGAACTTCGCCACCTTCATGCCCGTGCACGGGTGCCGCCCGGTGCCCCACCCAATGTACGGCGCCTCGCTCTGCGCGTTCCCGCTCATGAAGCGCGCCGGGTCCCACTTGAGCGGGTCGGGGTAGTACGCCCCGTTCAGGTGCACGTCGCCCATCTGGTACGCCATGAACGCGCCGCGCGGGATGACCTTGCCCGACACCTCGATGTCTTCGAGGACGTTGCGGCGCAGCATGGTGCCGTTGTTCACGAGGCGCAGAGTCTCGCGCGTGATGAGCTCGAGGACGGGCATCTCGTCCTCCCACGCGGAGATGGGGATGGCGGAGAGGCGCTGGTGCAGGGGCAGGGTAGAGGTGGTATCGGTGTGCGTCGCGATGAGCTTCTGGATCTCGGCGACGGCTTTGGCCTTCCATTCGGGGTGCGCGCCGAGGTACATAGTGGTCCAACAAGCTGATACATGAGATTAGAGATGCGTCCTGGAATGAATATGGCATACTCACACATCATGCCCGTGTTGATTACCCCAGCAAAGATCACTCCCAGCACGAACTGGGTATCCAATGAGTCGAGTCCAAGTCTAAATGGCGAGCTAGCTGCTTACCCCGACGATTTCATGGTCCTCTTCACCTTCCGCGATGAGGAAGTCAAACGCGTCCGAAGACGGGACCTCCGCGTTTCTCCGGAGTGTAATGTAGTGCGAGATCAAATTGAAGAGGCCGAGTGTAGCTTCCTTCTTATTGCTGCGAGCCTGGGAGGGGAGCCACGGCAGAAGCAGGCCAACGGGTGTCGCGCTTTTCTCCAGCTTCCAGTACATTTCATTCATGCGCTGCAAGTCGTCGTAGTTGCTGGCGAGCTCGGAGCAGGATGCCATTCGGACAGTCATCTGAAGTCAAAATGCCTGAGTAATCATATGTATATAAGTAGCGACCAGGCCTCACCTGGAAGACGAGATTGTTGATTTTATCAAAGGGATTGAGCTGGCCTTCGTTTCCCCATGCCTCCATGCGCTTGTTCACGTCGCTGAACAAGGTGGGGATGACTGAAATACAATCGGTCATGAGGTTCGGGCGATGCAACGCTGCGAATACACGTACCATCCTGGAGTCTGTCTCTGCGCAGGATCTTGGCCAGTCGTTTGTTGAACTCAGATACACTGCCTGCAGAATCCGTTTCGACTTTGATGTCTTCGAGTTTGGGAGACTGGGGCGAGTTGTAAGAGACGCTGGCGGTAATCGTTTGAACAACTCACGGCACCCATTAGCAGCGCGTATCCCTCCGTGAAACTCAGATTCTTGTCGTGGAAGAAGACATGCCGGGGCTCTACGCCAGACAGAGCCACAACTTTGTGCTGAAACATAGTCAGCCTTGGTCGATTCAATCTCAAGCGTCATCACTCACTTGCAGCACATTGAACGAAAACATTGGATAGCCCTTGGCGTGATTCGCTACCAGAAACTCATAGCGCTTGGTGAAAAACGTCCAGGCGTTCGCGATGGAGAAACCGCCCAGTTGGGGGATTTTGGTCGGGTCGCTGTCCGTTTTGAAGAAGTAGGCCGTGCCCACGATCGTCAGCAAGCTAGATGCGACAGCCAGCGTCACAGACGGCGTAGTCCATTGCGCGCCCGCGTCCGTCGATAGAGACTCTCGAATAGAGGAAGATAGTCGTGTGATGTTGAGGGCAGACATGCCAGTGATGCTGGGACCGATGGGAGCAAATTGGAGTGCTTATAACTCATGCGGGGTTGGCCGCCCATTTAATAGGGGGCTGGGCACCATCATGGCATGCCCGGCATGCCCAAGGCCTGTCTTGGCTTCGAATCTAAAGAAGGCTAGCACTCAAGTGCTAATACCGGACTTTGGTGATCCATCGGCTTGTGCATTCCTTTCTTCAAATCCCGTATCGAAGTGCTTGTTGTTGGCCTGGATGATATCCTGGCCAATCCATAGTATATGTGAAGCAGGGATGTGCAAGAAAGACGAAACGCATTTCTCCAAGATTCAATCGAGCCTCAAATTTGATTTGCGCCACATCTGACACGCCGGCATATACCGGTACCCACAATTCTGGAAGCCGACGGATCCAACTCAGGTATGTGACGTCACCCGTCGCCCTACTCAATGGTGGGCGGTTCTTCCGTTGGGAGGAGAGCCATCGCACCCTAACATCAGACCTCGTGCCCAGATGAAGGAAGGCGATCTTCCCATGATTTTGATCAGGTGAGGTTACAGTAATCAATTCTCATATCAATCACCAACGCGCTTGAGCGCTCACTCTGTTACGGATCCCACTGCCCCGGCGGCTCGCGCTGGCTGCATTCCAAGTCATCGTGACGCTCGCGCTCCGGGCGGAATCTCCGTCTCTTGCTGCGCAAATGACAGGAGCGCTTTTGAGAAAATTCCAGCCGCAACACACCTGACGCCACATTGGAGCAATCTCATCAGGTAATCTGCTAAATTGTGGACTGGCTCGCTCCCTGAATTGCAATGCCCGAGATAGCCGAGCGCTAGCGCTGGTGCCACTCGAAACCATTCAATATATTAAACTCCTTCACCAGCTCATGCATCGAGCTTGATTCATAAGCCAAACACTTCATGGTGCATAGAACGGCGGGCCTGGCGTACCCCATGACCATGAAGCTCGAAACGCGTGTCATGGACAATCACTGCGCAAAAGAAGCGCCGCTATGATTCATGCTTACCGAATTTCCCGCTTGAGCAGTGCTCTTTGTTGGGCACTGTATTCACTTGGTCTGCGGCTATCAGTGTTGCTGATAATGTCACACATATGTAGAGGTAGACCAAAGACACGCAAGAACAAGAGGTGCGAAAAGGATCAACAACAGTATGAACATCGAGCACACTGATCCACGCACATATACCGCCGCCACCGCCGCGTTTCAACAACTCCCTCGTATATCTCGTCGCCCAATTTTCGCTTTACATTAAAAATACTACAGGAGAGGGTTGCCTTGTTTTACTCCATCTGTGGGACCAGGTCGTGAAGGGGAGGGTGAATGGGAGCATCCACAGAGGTTGTACATCTTCGTCCGTGTATTCCTCTTCCAGTTATGGTGGCTTTTCGTGGATTGACCTATTTTATCGCAGTTGGAATTAGTGGGTCCGTTGCCAATGTATGCTTGCCAACTGTTTGCATTGAAATTGTCGTGCTGCGCCATGCAGAAATGATCACTGAGCGCTGGATCATCGACTTGCTCCAAACTGCTAAACCCGACGACGTCCCGTGCTTATCACGTGTTCACGTGGCCGTGCCGCGCCTTAAGTGCATTATCTCCTCGCGTTAGCATTTGCAATGTCATATTACGCGTAAAGGACTCGTTTATCGGTGTGTAAACACTCTATTATTGTGCTGGTCGCACTTACCAGGCCAGATGGCAGACAGATACGACTAAAACTACTGCAGATTGCGCACAGCTAGTCGCAAGTTCCTTTCGAGATACGCGCGCTGAATCTACCTATTTTCCCCTTGCTATTAACCGCCACATCTTTTTATATAGCAATATGGTGTACTAATATGCTACTGCTTTTTACCGAGTCCCTCAAGTGCCCTCGAACAATGCAATATGAGCATCCTGTCACAACATCTGACGTCTCAGCAAAATACCACCCGTTGACCGTTCAAAAAAGACAGAAAGTACTCATATGTACAGTTATGATTGACTTTGTTCAATTACAATCAGTCCCCTGTCGAAGTTGCGCTTAGGAAGAAAGGATTAGAGATATTCGACCTCCGGTATCCGAATTGCTTACGTCAGTATTTAGATAAAGGTCGCAGGCTCAGATAGGCTCAGATGCACTTACCACAGGACTACATCAATCCTCGATACAGAATCATCCAGCAAGGCTCTAAGTGTTGATGGCCTCTATCAACTATTCCATGTCCCTCCCCACTGAAATATGGCTCAGCATCATCGCACACATTCCCGACGATCGGACACTGAATAACCTGCGCCAAGTCTCTAGTCGCCTCTATGCGATCGCTACCCCGGCCACGTTCAAGAACCTCGATCTCCCCGACACCTCAAAGGGCCTGAAGGTGATGCGGGGGATCAGTCAAACGCCCACCATTGCCTGCGCAGTGAAGAAGCTCCGGCTGGCCTTCCTCGGTCCGCGCGATGGTGGCCCCTCTCGCTCGATCCGCGGTGGTACGTATACTCTCTCAGTCAAACCCTCTACTGTACCAATCTGATAATTCATACAGGCATTACCACTGGCTTCCGAAAGCAACCTGTGGCAACGATGCTCCTCGGCGCCTCGTCCCACTTCCCACGCCTCGAGACCCTCACGCTCGAGATCGGACCCACCGTCGGCCGCTCTGTGCACGCGAATCTCGTGGTGGGCGAGCTGATGCTGGTTAACGCATCCGTGCACACCGCGCGGCTGCGCGACATGAGGCTTACGGGGCTCACCATCTGGCCCACCTTCTCCGTGTGGAGCGATGCGACGGCCGCCGCGCTGCAGGCGCTGAAGTCGCTCACGCTGCACTTCGGCTTCCGCGCGAATGCGGAAATCGTGCACCAGATGCGCGTGTGGGACGGCGCCTTCACCGACGCCTCCACAATCGGCCCCGCGCGCGCGCCGCGCGTACTAGGCCAGTGGCGCCTCACGCACCTGGTCCTGTCCGCCAGCAACGAGGGGCCTGCGTACTCACCATGCCGTGGGATGCACGACGCGTCGTTCCCCAACCTCGTCTCCCTCAGAATCAGTTGGATGGTCTTCCGCCACCCCGATCCCCCTCTACCCCCCACGGCGCCGGGCGCGCTGGAGGCTTTCATCATGCGCCACCCAAATCTGCGCGCGCTCGCGATCCACGACTGCAGGCTGCAGAAAGACGACGCCGGTGGCACGTTCCGCTCCTGGGCGGCGATGTGCCGTGCCCTCTCTCGAGTGCTGACCAGCCTGGTGCGCCTGTCGACGTACAGATACGATGAGCACGCCGCGGCGGGCATGCACGACGGGGCAGGCGCGCTCGTGTGCCCGTGCTGGGAGTTTCCGATTGGGTATGCGAGCGTGTCGCACGGGATGTTCGAGCGGAACGTTTTCTATGATCCGACGACGGCAGTGCAGGATATGGAGGCCTTGGAAGTGCTGCAGCAGGTTGTCAGGCACAGAGCGCGGCGCTGAGCTGGCAATGCTCGCTCGCTATATTCAAGATCTACTCTGCAATCCAAACTGCTCGTCTCTGTATAGTCACGCTCTTCTCACCTCTCGTTTACTCGACTAACGTCTCATTCAAACGCGTCAGCATTGCATTGCCCGCTATATTAGGGCTTTGGTGTTGGGCAGATAATACTATTAACTTCTTCAGTCGCGGCAAGGTCCACCTCCCGTAGCACCATCTAGCAACTCTGGTAATACGGCAACGTGCCCCTCGCCAACAGGTCGGTATCAAAACGAATCCACTCCGGGTGATTAACATCGAGATTTCCATTCTGGCGATGTCATTTCTGGAGGTGGTATGTCGCCACGAGCATAACACGGACAAATAGCAATCATCTGAAGCTGTATTAGTCCCGCGCAATCTACATTGGTTGTCTTCCAACATTCACGTCCTTAGGCTTCGATACGATCTTCTTTTATCAAATAACTGCTAAGTCCGATCTCAAGTGTCTTGAGGTGACAGCTGAGGCATTGGCTTTCTGACCCATCGACCTATCCCTGGGCTTTCCGGGGGTTCATGAGGCGTTGCAACAACTGCTAAATCTGTGGCGCTGAATCTTCGGGGTGGTCACTTCTACGTAATACAGTTTTGCACAGCATATTTTACCTTTTACAAGCCTTAGTTCACCTCACCTCAGAGATATCTCACCTCAGTGGCAACACCACCTTCAGGTGACTCGTATCGATGCCTAATATAAAAACATCTATCAAGGCTCCGATGTCTGCAGAGTATCCAGCATCCCTACCCACAGAAATATGGCTCAGCATCATCGAGCAAATTCCGGAGGTTCGAACTCTGAATAACCTGCGCCGAGTCTCCAGTCGCCTCTACGCAATAGCCACACCGGCCGCGTTCACGAATCTGGATCTTCCCGACACCGTAAGGGGCCTGAAGGCGCTGCGGGAGATCAGCCAAACACCTATCGTCTCCCGCGCAGTGAAGACACTCAAGCTGGTGCTCGTCGGTCCCCGCGACGATCATCATCGCTATATCCGCGGCGGTACGTGGCTTGTGGCATCCCTGCCACCAACTCAATCTGATCATCAACGCAGGCATCACCTCCGGGTACAAAAAGAAGCCCGTAGCGACGATGTTCCTCGGCGTCGCGTCCCACTTCCCGGCCCTCCAGACACTCGACATCAGAGTGGGGCGTAACGTGGGCCAATTCGTGCACGCCAATCCCGTGGTTGGCGAGCTGATGCTGGTCAACGCGACCCTCCACACCACGCCCCCCGCGCGCCTGCGTGCTCTGAAGTTATCGGGGCTCACCCTATTCCCCCGGTTCGCCGTTTGGAGCGACGCGACGGCGGCGACGCTGCAGGCGCTGACGTCCCTCGAGCTGAACTTCGGTCTCCAGACGGATCCGGAAATAATGGTCCGAATGCTGTTGTGGGACGGAGCCTTCGCCGGCCCCTCGTCAATCGTCCCCTTGCTACAGCCGTGGCGCAGATCGGGCCAATGGAGCCTCACGCACTTGATCCTGTCTGCCAGCAAAGAAAGCCCCGCGTACCACGGCTTCCAGCGCATGCATGACGCTGTGTTCCCGAACCTCGTCTCCCTGCGCATTAAACACATGGTCTTCCGCTTCCCGGATCCCCCCATACTCCGTACGGAACCGGGTGCGCTGGAGGAATTCATCATGCGCCACACCACTCTACAGGCACTCGTACTCGACGACTGCATGCTGCAGACGGACTCTGGTGTGAATCCGAGACCGTATCGCTCCTGGGCGGCGCTATGCAGCCAGTTCTCCCGTGCGCTCCCCCACTTGGTCGCCCTGTCGATATACAGACATGATTTCTACCCCAGGCCGCACGACTTCATCTGCAGGCGCTTTCCACTGGGTTACGCGAGTGAGCTGGGCGATGTCTTCGACAGGAGCGTTTTCTGCGATCCGGCGGCGGCGGCGCGGGATGTGGAGGCCTTGCAAGCGCTGGGGCAGGAGGTCAGAAGCAGAGCGGAGCGCTGCCAAGCATCTCTCGCCGAGGGTGCACTTCAGATTTAAATGCCCCTCCGTCGACGCGTGTTGTATACTTAATATCTATTTCGCAATTTACACTTCATGTCTACTCTATATGCTCTATATCCCTCAGCCGAGAACCTCCGCGACTGTCTTCTTCCCCTTCACGACGCTCTCGACGATGGGCAGCGCCTCGCTGAAGTCAGAGAAGATGATGTGTTTGATGCCCTCCTTTCTGCAGTACGCCGCCAGGTCGTTCTCGTCCTCCTTCGCTTTGACGAACAAGACGTCCGCGTGGCGCGCAGCGGACATGTCTACAACAGTAGCAGAATTAGCGCCTCGTAACATAGCAGAAGGGGATGAATCGCGTACCTGATACGCCGTCGCCGAAGAAGAAGGTCGTGGGCGGGTCGGATAGCTCGCTGTACGGCAGGATCGCCTGCGATTTGTCGTGCCCAAAGCCGCTATCGGGGTGCGCAACGTCAGAAGCGCCCCAGGAGCCTCTGGTTATGCAGAACTCGCCTGGAGGGGTGGCGGTACTTGATCTCCCACTTGCCATCGGGGTGCACGGTAACGTCGTTTGAGATGATCTCGATATCTTTCGCGTCGTCTTCACCAATCAGGTTGGCGAGGACGGTGCGGATGATGGGCGTCATGCCGCTGTGGCGCCGTTAGCATACGCAGAGGCGGATGAGGAAATGAGCGCGCCTGGAGACAATGATCACGGGGATGTCGTTGGCCTTGCACCATTGATAGAACTCCTTGAAGCCGGGGTCTAGTTTGATGTCTACGATACCCAGTCAGTTGTCCCCCAGGTGGGAAGTGATGGTTCAACGCACTCTCGCGCAGAATCTTCTTGCACTCCTCGAAAGAGTGTCCGTTCGCGGTCACGCTCTCGAGTTCTTGGCGGAATCCATCTCTGTTGATAGTTATGAGCATATGCTCTTCTCGGTGGCCCCATCATACGGGTCGCACCTGAAAGTCTGCTTTCCCGACAAAATCTCAAGGCTAATCACCCGCCGCGCGTCCTTGCCCATCCCCAAATTGTCCGTCATGTCTGCGCGGAACGTCAATCACGATGCCCTCGTGGCATGTACAAAGATTTGGAAGCATACAGTCATTGGAATCGAGATTTGTGATCGTGCCATCCCTTCATCGATGAGATGAATGGGTTGAACGCGGGTGAGGGTTGAAATTGATGCGACGAACCAATCTGAGAGGACCACAAACTTCTTGTCTTTGTGGACCGGAGGGTACGGGAGAGTGCTCTCGGGTGCAACGCGAGTCATCTCAGCTGAAAGAGTGATAGGTTCTGACGGGGGAGGTTGCCAGCTGGTGATTGAAAAGCGGCGGCGCTGTGGTGCTACGGCCCGGGGCTCAAGGGTATTTCCCCGAGATCTTATCTTATCTCGCTTTCTGTCAATTGTGTAATGTACACAAGTAATATTGTTGACAACTTGAACACAGCGACTGCATATTTTCGATAACAGGGATAGTAATTCTACGCCCAGATTGCCTTGAACTTCTCCTCAAACTCTCTGAGTGTGCCATCGACCACTTCGTATGTCTTCCAATCCAAATCGTTAACCCCCTTCGGCCTCTTGAAATCTGCACCGCTCTCATCCGCATCACCATCCATCTCGGCAGGATCAAAAGATCCGTACCCGCTATCCAACTCGAGCGCGTCCTCCTCGAGCTCCTGTGCCGCGCTTTTAGCCTCTTTAGACGCCTTCAATAAGAGTTGCTCCAGCGCACTCCTGATGGTCATCAAAGTCAGTGCGAAATCTTGGAGCAAGAACCAGATTTCTCCCGGACGGATGCCGTTTGCCTTGTCGAGGGCCTGCTTTTGGCCGTGGGTGTAGAAATCGAGTAGATAGGCATTCAATGCAAAGGTATCGGATCCAGGATCGCCTGGCTTGGCGGTGATATGAGCCGTGGAGGGAATCACACTCTCGTTCAGATGGAGGCCGCTGCGAGAAGTCCGTGCCAATTCGCTAACACTATGGTAGACTTCGCTATGTCCAGAATTAGCGACGAATGGTGAGCGAGCGACGACTGGGATGGCCACTGCACGAAGATGCTGGCGGAACGGGGTGCTCACGGCCTCGTCTCCCGAGAGATCGTCGCCGCTGAGCGGAAGGGTGGTATCTGACCCAAGCTTATCTGCGTACTGCTGTGCGAATGTAGAAACATAACCTGTAAATACCCGCAATATTTCTTCGTCGTGGGCTAAGAGAACGTCTCGCGCGACTTTGGGCAATGGCGGAAGCACGACGACTGAAGGAGACTTCTGAGTGATGAGCTTGATGTTGTCACCAGTAGTGTATGCTCGCGGGAGATATTTCCGGCCGAAGAGGTGGGCCATAAGAATTACGAAGTCCCGCTTGCAATCGATGAAGCTCTTCTGGGCACAGATCTTGTGCAACACCCCATTGCGGAGCAATGCTACTAGCGCAAGATTATTTGGCTCTTGGTAGAACAGGTGAGCTGCAATCCCGAACAGATTCATCGGACGGCCATCAGAATCAAGCAAACGTGCTCGTCGGAGATACTCGATGCTGAACCGAAGGTGATGAAGTAGCTGATGCTGTCCAACTTCAGAGCTGAAACTAACGCGGGGTAGTTTTAGCAAACTTTGTATAGCTTTCACAGCAACAGCCGCATTGTCAGAACCCTCGAGAAGATTGAAGAGTCGAAGGCAAAGTGTCGACGTCAGGGGGAAGTTACCACCCAGCGCAGGTATCTTCGATAGAACCAATCGCTGTACTCGATCCATTGGGAGACCGTAGAATACCACCTTGCCCAGAAGGTCGTAGCCTCTCCGCCCGGCTCTTCCAGCACATTGACGGTACTACGCAAGCATTCAACGCCGGCTACTACACATACGAGAGCTGTACTTACCATGAGCGCTGTCAGATACGGAGAGTCTCCGCAGAATACCGCGGTCTTGGTAGGCGCGTTGATTCCCAGCGCCAAAGTACCTACGCTGCCGTCAAAATATGCGCAAAAATTAACTATTTTTGGATGACTTACCTGTGGCAATTACAACTCTGACGAAACCTTGGCGGAACAGACTGAATAAGAAGTCAGGAAGTGAAGCGCGGAAATATTAAAATGTAGGTTTACCTCTCCACGAGACTGCGGTAGTGCTTGTTCATACCAGCGTGATGGACGGCAATTCCACGGCGCAAGCAATCAAGAGCCCACGGTTGGATGCTAGTCTTCGCTCTCCAAGGCAGGCGATCGATGTCAGAATCTAGATCATTCCTACTGTATGCATTCTTGACAGCGGTGAACGAGAATTGCGGCGAAGGATCGTCGGGGTCGAAAGACTGCTCCCAGGAGCCGTCTTGGGCAACCGCGTCACCTGGCGCGTCAGCGTCTTTCTTTTGCTTCTTGGCCCGATCTGCGAGACGCTCGCGCTCTTTTGCGCGCAGTTTCCACCTTTCCCATTCTTGCAACTTTCGAGTCCATTCAGGGCTAGAGTCTCGCCATTTAGCTTCAGCTGTCGTGAGGGCCAACAACAGGTCCTGAGCCAAGATCTCGCAATCGCTGCGATCGAAAGAGAACAAGATCGCAGGCTTCGCGAGGTGAGTAGAGATCGTCATGCAAATATTGCGGAAAACTCACTAGATCCCCACTCGTGTGAAGGTCGGACAAGAAGTGGATCAAGTTGGATCTGAATGCTCCTCGCGCCGGTATCTGGTTCAAAGATTCCGGAGGCATTTCTCGCATCACAGGATCTTCCAAATCACGTATGACGAGATTGAGGGTGGAATTCGAATCGTTAGGGTCGTTTGACGAGATCAGTGGAACCAAGATTGATTTGAGCGCCGCCTCGTAACGCAGAACGTCTTTTTGTGTCAGAAAACCTGACCCTTCGAAGAACTTCTTGGGGTGAAGGCCTCGCAAATTGACATTGATGCGATCTTGACGCTTAGTAAGTGCTTCGTATAGGGACAGAGTATCTGACGCCTCTAACGCCAGGTCAGGAGGCATGGAACGGGCGCCAAATGACAGTAGTGAGATAGGATGCAGGAGGCGGAGCCTGCCAGTCGGCTGGTGAGATTCAAGACCAGTAAACGACTGCTTGATCGGCTTCTGTAAAACGTAGTTGAACTTGCGGAGATGAGAATATCGGTGAGGATGGCTGATAAATTTGTGTTGATATCCGTGGGCTTCTTGAACAGATCTTAGCCACTCATTGAAGATTTCTGGAGAGCCGACGGTGGCCGAGAGACCACTGCGAACTGCGTCAGAATTTATCGAAATATACTCATAGAATGGCTTACATGATCGGACACGGTGCAAGGAGAATGATTTGTTCCCAGACAGCGCCGCCTTCCTGCTGACCAATAGAGTGGATTTCGTCCAAGATGATCCTAAATAAACTTTAAAATCGTATAATAAGGTTGAACCGAATTTTCTCTGACCTTTTAATACGGGGCGTCCACACACGAGCCAGGGGCGGTGATAAAAGCATAATCGCAAGCATCTCTGGAACGGTCACTAGGATCTGACAATTCTGAGGATTATGAATGCGATAATCGCGAGTATGTATCGCCCAGCAACTCCCTAGCAAGATTGTAAGATTGGACAATCGTGAGCGTCTAGTATAGATATTTACCTTCTTTCAGATCTTTGCGAAAGCGACCGTATACCTCTGCTGCGATCTGGGTAACAAGCGCCTTCGTAGGAGCCACGTACACAAGTATTCCGTCGTCAGAGTTCCGTAGAACCTTTTCCATTGCGTAATACGATATAAACGTCTTTCCCGCACTTGTTGGGGCTATATTCACGCAAGAACTTGTCATAATGGTGCATGGCGGAACATAACGAAGCACATACCGACGACCAATAAAGACCCTTCGTCGTCAATACAGTCAAGCACATCCCGTTGCCACGCGTCAGGAGCAAATGCCACTCGTTTATCAGCCTGGCTGTCCATACTCCTGTCCATGAACTCGCCGAAAAGACGTAGTTGCCAGACGGCAGGATTCTCCGTAATGCGCATGAAGTCATAGAGCGGTGCCTTAGTTTTCGATTTGAGTAACTTCATGAAGTCGAACGATAGAGGACGATCTTCTTGCATAATTGGGGCGCATCGCTCTTGCAAAGGGTCGATATAGTCTTCAAACCCCAGCGCTGCCAGAACAGCAGAAACAACCTTCAGTACTGTGGGCGTAAAGACCCCGCGGTCTAGAATTTTCTTGATAGCTCGCATCGCATAGAGTGTGTACTTGTCGCGAACTGCAGGAGAATTTGAGTCCGCATCCAGAACCCAAGCTTCGAGCTCGAAGTTCAGGCGATACAAAACCATTTCTACCGCGAAAGCGGGTTCCTCGCTGCGTTTGTTACGGACAAGCGCATCCAGATGGCCTAGCCTAGTCACCGGGGTCATCTTCTTCATCAGGTCTACCTGCTCCTTCCACCACGACTGCGTAGACTGATCTTGTGTCGTCTGCTTTTGTTCTTGGATCTTCTTGCGCAGCTTATCAGCGGACGAAAGTTTCTCTGCTTTTGCCGGCTTCGAGGCTTTGGACTTGGTAGTTGGCTGAGGCTTCGTAGCGAAGACGCATGAGTGAGGTTCGCGACTTAAGAGGCTGGCAACTCACCCGTGCGACCTCGGCCTGGGCTTTCCCTTTCCCACTGACCTTTGAGACTCGGGAGCCGACGGGCGGAATTACTATCTGCTGGAGACTTGCGCCGAGCGCCCCAGTCAGCGTCCCGGCCTGACGCTGTAGGTTGGCCATGAACCGTTGCTCGCCCTTAAGTAGCCTCATACGATGCCGCTCATCGGCAGGTTTATTATCTTCCCCACCTAAATGGCGTGGTAGGATGGCTTTGGCGTTGTGCCAGTGGTTGGTGTCGGAAAATAGCACGCCTTGACCGAAGTCGAACTTCGGCGCCGCCTCGTCAAAGTCCTCATCGTCCGCGTCGACTTCAACCTTGATAATCGACAGCTCTTGATCAAAAACAGAATTTTTGAAGGGGAGAAGGGAAATGGAATCAGAGTTCAAGTGAGATCGGCCAGATGTTGTATCTATGGGAGGCGAGTGTTGCGTGAGGATACTGAGGTCCTGCTCTTCGAGACCCAGGTCGGACCAGATGGTAGCAAGGCGATTGTTGAGGTCCGCGCCCAAAAGCTGCTCAAACGACGATGATCCATTGTTTCGTATGTAAAAGTCGACAAGAGCGATAAAGAGCCTGCCGTCGACGTCAAAGGTAGCACTTGAAGAAATCGCGACAGATTCGATAGCCAGAAAGATATTCGGAAGAAAATCATCGACGACAAGCGAAAGCAGACTTGGGTTAACAGTGGCAAGCTGGAGTGCTCGTTCCTGCACCGATAGCGTTTCTAAAACTAAGCAGTGCGCCAAAAACAAGAATAGGAGCGCTTTTGAGCCCGCTTCCGGCAGCGCTGATGCGAGATAGTAACCCGCCGCCTCAGTAAGACCTTGTTCGGATGATATCGCAGCACTGGCCGATTTCCCTAGAGCAAGTGTACCACTCGCGGGATCGCGCCGATTGAGCTCCTCGGCTTGTAGTGCTTCACGCGCGGATGTAAGGGCAGAATTGAAGCCAGGAGTAGCAAATTTGGAAATGCTGCCATCCAATCGAGACTCATAAATGAATGTGAGGATCTAGAGGCGAGCCAAGGAGTCAGAAAGGGCGCCATTAGATGAGTAAGACCCTAGCCTTGGAATCACGGAATTCGATGCCTGTAAGAGTAGCAACGGCGATGCCAGAAGCAAGAAGATCAAACATGAACATGCGCTGGTGTATAATACGATCCGCAGACAGCGCATCTGAGCCTTTTTCTTGAAGACCGCCATCGTTGAGCATCACGAACATTGGCTGTATCAGAAGACAATCTCAGCAGACGAAACTACGGAGAAAGAAAGCATCTTAGAGTTTGACATACCTTCGTGCGATCTCGGTAATGGAGCCATTCTGGGTCAGTCGAGTTCTGGAAAGTGTAGACTGGTACATCCAACTTGGAGAGATGACGAAACAAGAGGCATCGAGCAAGGGACCGAGATGAAACAACGAATTGGTTAGATTCCCCTGTCTTGATAGTAAGGTGCCGATTATCTGCTGTCTCGTGAGCGACATGATGGAAATGTTGGACGAGGCCACAGACCATTCCAAAAGACAATATCGTAGACTGCTGAACGGCTCGAGAAGTCGTTCAAGATACGTTCTAAGGTATGGATGGCGTGAAGGATTTGAAAGCTCGGGTCTATCAACGAAATTCAATCTGATGCACTGCAGAGAGGTTGAGAGCCAGCGCTTACCACCACTGCGCCCGATGGCTAAGAGATGATCGTTGAGCACGAGCTGGAGCAAAGATTCACCTACAAAGCCATCATCGTTAGCTAAGATAGTCATGTTATTTAGTAAAGACACGCACCATCGATAATGAATCGTTCGCTTCCAGCGTAATCGCCGATGATATCCATCCATCTCGCCCTCCTGTTCGCCTGGATGTACCACACATTGTCTAGATGTTGCAAGGCTTCGGAAGATGTGTAACTCGCACAGGTGGCTTCGACGAGCCGATCACCTGAATCGGCGATTTCGAAATTTTCGAGATCCATGTGGTGGTGGAGGACTGATGTGGATGAGCACGGACTCAGACACTGAGCCGACTTTTAGCTGGAACTTTGACGCTCGTTGACACGAGGATTTGAGGCGTATATGTAATTCAGTGGTTCGAGGGTCTAGATTGCGGAGTATCGGTGATGTGAAGGATTGTAGGAACTATCTCTGTTCCGAGGACTGACATGATGCATGGTGAAGGTAGCAAGCACGGTACCGTGATTAGAATGCAAAGGGGTACCTCGGTGCCTTTCCCATTACTTTCATTCCTTCTTTTCTCAGCTGTTCTGTGTCACTGTGTCCAGAGGTGCCCAGGGATCTACGTCTATATATTTCAGATTTGCTGCAGAAACACTGGAGAAGGATTCACGAATGCCGAAGCACTTGGATGTCGGAATCTTGGGTCCTGGATGTCTTCAAGTTGGTGCGCCTCAGAGTCAGTTCCACTGGAAAAGATATGGTCGTTATCATGGCATTCAATGCACGGCCCTCTATGATATAGTTACTCTGTATCGCCCATGCACCCAAGAACCTAATCAATCATCGTCGTCACAGTAATGCAGATATGTTGTTGCTACGGCTTTTATGCTTGGTGCAACCCCACCACCTGGAAAACTAGCCTTGAGCCCGCCCTTCCCATAATAAATCACCGTCTCTGAATCCAGTCCACTCGAGTCCGTCTGCGTCAGGCTGATGTTGTGGGCTCCAGAGGGGAGTGTGAATTCCAGCTCGTTGAATGCCGTTATCGATTTCGTCGTCCCATTTTCGAGGGAAATGGTCGCCGTGAAGTTTTCCTTCCAATTGCAGTAAAGGCCTTGGACGATGAAGGTCTGTGTCACAGGTATGACCTGCGGGGTGGCGGTGAGTTTGAGGCCGGAGTTTGAGGCTGCGTAGGAAGTGGTGACATTGAGGACAACCTCCAAGTCGTTCTCCGTTGACTCGCCGCCCTCAGGAATTGCCCACCGTACGTCGGCTGACGTGAACTGGGCGTAGCAGAGGTTAGTCTAGTCTGTCTTGTCGGTATTAAACATCACTGACATTGTACAGGACCTCGCTGGAGGCATCGCCTGCAATTCGGAAGCCTACAGGCCCGAATCTAAGGTTGTTGGTCTCCGTAGAGGTATTGGTCACTGGCGTCCAGGTGGTGCTGTTTCCCGACAGTGACTCGAACGAGCTTCCATTGGAGGAGGAGGGCAAGATGGCTGTCACGGTGACTCTGGTTGGCTTGTAGATCGTGGTTTGGGCAATCACAAGAGCAGGGAGTAGGGCGAGAAGGGCAAGCATCTCTGAATGGATAGGATGGACTATCGTATCTTGAATTCGTGCCAGCTCTATATATTACATATTTCCGGTCAGATATTTCCGGTGAGAACTTTGTCCATCCACTAGTTAGCTGCGGTCTGCACGAAGATAACGCCCATGACGCGAAAGGATCTGTGCGGTGGTCCTCAATTGCGTGTCCATCAATCATGCGCAACGATGGTCTCCACGAATGTCAAGACTCGTATGGCATGCTATCACTTCTAATGCATCGTCCATATGGCTTAGCGTACGTATCTGGACTGAACTGATGATGAGCATCAAAGGTCTAAGAAAAACGTCCTCATAATAGGAGAGTGGTAAAGACAAGCATTGAGGAAATTATAGTGAAATACATCTATTCATGGTCCATTAACGCGATCGGGAATCTATGTCTAACTGTCTATAATTATAAATGAATAAGATACTTGTATGCAATGCAATCGTCCTGTGTTCTGCAGCGTAGTTTACCAGTCAATCTCAGTAGGGAAGTACTTCGCGATCAGGCCCTCATAGTATGGTCGGAGGGCAACTGCATCACAAGGTGCATCGTTTTTGCTATAGAGATCATACGGGTTGAACGCGCGGACCGCCTCAAGAGCCTTTTGGTCCTTTGCGTTTGTCAAATGTGCATAAGCACCTTCCCGGTGCCATCTATCACAAGATCCTATCAGCGTTTGCAGCTATAAATAAAGGCATTCAATACATACGGGTAGAAGGAGTGATAGCGGATCATAGCCAGAGCCTCATCCGGAAGCGTGCTCTGGTCTTTCACTACCGAGTAAAGATACTGCACCATGATCAGCATTGAACGATCAAGGTCGAGATTGCAAGAACCATACCTCGTCGTGTCCCCAGCTCAACATGACATTGTCCAGGCCACAACCCTCTTCATACACTCCGCACTCGGTGGAGTAGATTGGGTCCTGGGAATCCGGGTTCGCAGCGAATGTCTCAGGGTAAATGTTCTTGTCCGAGAACGCGCAGCCAACGGCGAATGTATCGCCAACGACGTCCCACTGGCCTTCGGCGGGTCCGAGAAGGATCCACAGTTTGCCGAGATCGTGAATAAGCCCAGTGAGCTGCATCCAGTCAGGCTTGCCGTCACGGCGAAGGGCTTCTGCTGTTTGGAGGAGGTGCTCGATTTGCGAGACGCTTGTCTGTGCTTGCCATCAGTATTAGTCCACAAAGGAAATGTAAATGAGGGAACGCACATCGGGATCCGACTCGTCAATGATGGTATTCAACATCTCAATAGCCTGCCATACACCCATACGTGCGCGCTTCTCCTTCCGGAATCGCACGCGCACAGCGATGTTGAACTCCATGGTCTGCTTCGCGTGCTGCTCGCGGTAGAAGGCGCGAACGCGCTCGCACGCCGCGTCGTATTGACGAAATTGAGCCTTGTCTTTCTCTGCATCGAACGCAGAGGGGGCCTCCCATGACGCGGGGCTCTTGCTTTTCAAAACGTTGACTGTAAGGGGGAATCAATACTTTGAAATTGGGAAAGTAGGTGGAGACTGACCTTCGTCAACGGCGTCGGACGTCGCGTCCATCTCGCGCGCAGAAACTTGGATCGGAGCAGGCATAATGAGGCAGAAAAAGAGGAGGAATGCGGGGGGGCGAAATGATGTTAGGCTACGACTTGAAGGCCGTGGTTAAATACCAGAGCTGTGGTGCAGGAGTGGCCACATTGAGTTCCCCGTCTGCCACTTAAGCGACTCGGAGCCACCATGTTTCGCATAGATATGAAACCAGGGAAGAACTTGAAGCGCGGTAACTAGACGTCGTATTAGTAGCGCTCGGTCTATGCCGTTTTGAACCCGTCTCGCTTTTCCGCTCCTACTGTGGCTCCCAGCCTCCGTCACTCTCTACATACCTGGAGTAGAATATTCGCTCAGAATAACCAGGATTTTATGCACTTTTCATGCTTACCCACACACAGAAACCCTTGCCATTTTATTCACAATAGCAATTTTCTCAAGTTCGCGGACTCCGAGCTCGGAGCTCGGATCTAGTGCTCAATATTTGCACTCCGTTGAGTCCAGACCCGGCCGGAGGTTGAAGTTCGTTCTTAGCTGCACGGTGGCGCCCACATGAACGTCTCAACCACCATTAGCATCTTCCCCGTGCCTTCCCCCGTTACAACGAGCTAGGCGACGGGGTATATGGACTTGGCGATTCTTGAAGCAACCTAGTGCCGCTTGAACAAGTCCGAGTGTGACAAACCGCTCACACACAGCCTTCGGAAAGGCAAATGCCAATGGAAATGGTGTGGAAGCTTACATGCCCAGTCAGGCAAAGTTACTTGCTCAAGATCGTGACTTCTGACATGTATCCGCTAATAGGAATTCAATAACAATCGTGATATCAAACTTACATGCCCGAGCGACCCTGGTTCTGAATCATGATGCCGTTTCGCGCGTCCAACCTTTGTCGAAGCAGCCCCATAACAGATGCGGCTCAAGTGATACGATTCATATAACGGAACTGAGGAAAAACTCTGATATGTACAGTGCTTCTCATTACACAACAGTTCAAGGCCAGTTCTCGAACCCAAGATCGACGCCTGGATTGCAATCGTAAGCAATCCGCACACAGTACCAAATGTAGAATTCGCTCACCCCAAGCAGGCATGATAAGCCTCTTCTGCTTCCCACCAGCCGCCACCCCATCGAGCGTCTGTACATCCTCCTTGGTGAGCTTCTTCGCCGCAGTCGCAGCCCCGCTATAGTTGGAAGCAATGCGCGCGGGAGTGACAGACTTCGGGAGGATTACGATGTCCTTTGCCACTAAGGAAGGATGCTCAGATTTGACCCTAAAATATAAGGGTGTTGGTTGGCACTCACGTAGATACCCGAGGAGTATGTCCGATGTCTGCAGGTCGTACTTCTTCGCAATCGCGGCCGCAGTCTCGTCCGTCAGGAGCGGGGAGTTGGTCGAACCCAAGGGGGAGTATGCCTCTGCGGTGATCCCTTTAGACTTGAGATACGCGAGAAGCTTGAGTTGGGGATTGTACAAATGGAGCTCGAGCTGTGTGGAAATTTATTGAGGCGCGCCAAGAGCGGGCAGCATATTCGATGCCCACCTGGTTGACAGCGGGTATGATTTCGGCTGTTGGCAGGATCTCTTCGAGGACCTTCTCGGAGAAGTTGGACACACCAATAGCTGCAAGATCGTGAGAGGTGAGCTACATCATTTAGCTCTTGATCTATGTACTTACCCTTTACCTTGCCTGTAGCATTCGAAGTTAGTTCTTCGCGAGAAAATGGTTAATAAATCGCCGCACCTTTTTTTACCATGGCCTCCATGCTCTTCCACGTGTCCGACATGTTCCAGTTGGTATCCACGTTACGGGTGCCATCCTCACGAAGAGGGATGAACTTATCTCCATCAGGGATGAGGCGGACAGGCCAGTGAATCAAGTAAACTGAGTTGCAACCCAATCAGTCATTAAGAAGCGAGAGAGGGAAAGAAGCTCACGATCGAGATAGTCTGTTCCGATTCGTGAGAGTGTTTGATCCAGGCATTCTTCAACGCGGTCGTGGTAAGTCGACCAAAGCTTGCTCGTGATCTACCGATAATAAATCAGCTGTATGGCGCTTTCAACAGGATTGAAGGGGCCGTACAAACACTTCGGAGCGAGGAACTCCAGATGCCCTGAGACCTTGTCCGACCTGTGCATGGGTTGACGTCAAAAGCTGAAAGACGGGACGATGGGAGACACGATACCTCATCCTCGTTCGCGTAAGCCCTGTGAACGCGTTCGGATGAGTTTATTCACTAGTGACGATATCGCAGCGTACCAAGCGCAATCGATGTGCCTATATCCGGCCTCCTTGATCGCATATTCAACGGCTTTTGCGACTTCATTCGGCTTAGATTGCCAAGTGCCTGCAGATCGCAATGAGCACGAAAGACGTGGATGAGAGGACGAGGACGCACCAAGACCGATGGCAGGGATATCAGTGCCGCTGTTCAGATCAAATTTGGTAGCCATTGTGCGAGGTGGGAATCGACAAGGGGTAAAGAAGGATCGATGCCATCGTTCGCGTCCACTTGCTCACTTATCGAACACACCGGGTGGCGCTCGGGCCGGTTCGCACGTCACCGACGCCCGGCTCTCCGTTACTCCTTAATATTTAACCCTTCACAGCACACCAGCAGTCCTCCACACTCGTTCACATGTCTTCTGCCCGGCAATCCTGGTCCAGCAACGTGGAAGAGCTCGATTAAGATTGTGCGAAGATCTTGACGGTAGTCGAATGGGCGCCAGTCATATCATGCGCTTGCACAGCGCTGTGGACTCTATTGAGCGTTATCGAACGCATTATCGACAATTGTTGACAGCCGGCTGGGACTTGCGGAATGGGCCGATGTCTCTGGTTGAGATTGGTGTCAGTTCAAAGAATCTAAAAGGAGCGTTACGCTGCCGCATCGCAGATTTATGCAGGTTCTGTTTTGCAATTGACTTCGTGCAATGGTTTCTGATGAGGCCTGTCCACTGCATAATGCGTTCTCCAAGTCGCGCGGCCGCGACGATCGATGCGCTAATAATACCGCGTAGCGTCACGCAGCTGCTTGCTTCAGCTCACAGCTCACAAGTACTGCTCAAGCTCCCACTTTACATCCAGGCATGCGTCTAAGAGACGTTAGCTCAGGGAATAGATTGGCGTTCTCTATCCAGGGGCTGATTAGCACTGTCGCTGGCACTAGACTGGTATATTCGAAATATTATATTTCTGCGTCTGCGCATATATCTAGCTTGATTGAACATCAACTTGTAAACGAATCAATTTGTAGTGCAGAACGTGGGCCTGACATACATATGATTACTGGGCCGAAATGGCACGCTAGACATTGTGTGAAGCCGTGAGTGGCGTTCTACTTGATGAGGATGATGCTCAGTCTATTCACGACCATTCAGTACTGCTGCTGACTCTGAAGGTTGGCACAAGACGAAAGACTCACTGGAACCTCGAATAATTCAAACACGATCACCGCCCATAACCCAACCACCTCCGGCTAGCTCGCGGTCTTGCTCACCTGTCTTGCATTTGATTATAGTCATTACCATAAGGAGGTTTACTGGAAGGTTTACCTCGTCATACGCCGCGCAACGAGCACGGGCATAATTGGGGAAACGAATGGGAGCAACAAAGAACAGAGAATGTACTTCTTCGCCTTGTTGAATGTTCCCAGGAGCTATGATATAACCAGCTGACCAGTGACGGAGATGAGACCCGAGATGAGAGAGCGTAGCCAATTTTCCTCTCCTACATGATAAACACCATCAGGTGACACTCGTCAAATTTGCATTCGGAACGTTTGGCTTACAGGAAATTCGTAGCCCCCTTCGGCACGGAAGTGTATGAGTAGGACACCATGAGAGCTCCTTTCCCCGTGCCTATGAGGCAAAGATCAGTGCTTTGGCGTCATGAGGGCGAACTTGACTCTCTGTTCCAAAGGGGTGGCGAACCCTGAGCGATCTGCGACCGCACACGTGAGGAAACGCATAAAGAATCGAAGAAAGGGGATTACCTTGCGCAGGAAAAAGTAACTGAAAAACGACAGCAATGATCGTGGTCACGATTGATAGATCAATACGCCGCCAGCGAGGAAATGGGGTACATTCTGAGGAACTCGAAGTTTGACGGGGTCGAGAAGGCACCCTTTGATATTGAATGGCCTAGATTGTCATATTTAATTTAGTATATGGCTGAGCTCCAGACAGTCGACTTACTTTAAATTGGTAACAGGCGGTCCTGACCACTAGCTGAATAAGGGGCAGGTGATCCAAAGCTCGACGAGTCAATGACCTCGTTTATCACGCTCTGCATGACTGCTACGTTGCCCGAATGCAGCCTCGGAAACGTGTGGAACATTATCATCATCGGGAGGCTCGTGGATTCGGCAGAAGACTCTGAGTAGGAAGGTAAGAGGGCAACAATTGTTTGACAATTGCTTGCTCGAGGCTGGATCTTCAATTGCACTAGGAATGAAGCAGAGGACTGGTTTTGCCGGATTTTATGGGTTTCATGATAACGATGGATCGTCCCTTGTACTGACAGTCCTTGGATATAAGCTTATAAGCCGGTACTTAGAGCATGAGGTGGTTGAACGCAGAACAGCAAAAATTAGCGCCCATTATAGCTGGCCACGTTACCGTGGCTCAGTTAGTTGGCATCAGACAATCGACTCATCAGACTCTACTCATGGCATATGTCTACACTGGCCGGAAGTGTCGACGATAATTCATATACAGGGCGACTCATTATTGCAAACAAGACATGTGCATAGGATCATAATTTTGTATTCTCGTATTGCACATAACAGTCCCGTGTCCTCCCTCAGCCCATAGCCTATGCAATGAGTGTCGACGCGGTCGCACTGTCGTACTTGAAAGTGGGAGGGATCTGCTGCTTTGTCTTGTAGTATCTCGCGAGACGGTGAATCCTGGACTCGATCAAGATAAGGCGGAACTTGGAATCCTTGTCCTTGCGGTTGATCTCGAGGTGCTTGCGGACGGCCACCGCCTTTTTGACGAGGTACCAAAGGTCCTCGGGGATGGACGGTGCCAATCCTATCCCCAAACAAAAAGGTATCCAAAGGATATGGAAAATGCGAGAAGAGCAAAAGAAGGGGAGAAAAGAAGGCAATCAGCGTATGAGGACCGTGCACCAAGGGAGGGAGGATGGTGGAACAGGGAGGGGAATTGGCGACGCACCGTGAGATTTGAGCACACGCAGGATCTTGTTACCAGTGACGAAGCGCACTTGGGGGATACCGTGCGAGTCACGGAGGGTCACACCGATCTGGGAGGGGGTGAGGCCCTTGCGGGCGAGCTTGATGATGTGCTCGACAACATCATCGTTGGTGGTTTTGAGCCAGGTGGGGGGAGCCCGGCGGTAAGGAAGGGCAGAGGACGCTGTAGATATCTCGTCAATTCTTGATCGCGTCAACAGGCGAAGAAAAACGCACAAATGCCCTTGCCGGGAGCGTGCATGCGACCCATGGTGGATTCTGATTGTGAAAAGTCAGATACTGGTTATTACACAGGGACGAGATGGCGAGCTAACATTTGGGGTGAGGGGATAAGTCTTGAGGAGGGGATACGGGATCTTGACGTTCAACGAAACTGTTCACTGTCAGAGATCAGTTGCAGAGGTGCCACGTGGACTCATAGCGTGGGAAGTTTAATATTCTCACGCTAGTTCCGATTGCTCTGGGCTGCAGTACCCTTTCCATACTGGCGTACCAACTTCAAGACGTTGCCGACGGTGTCCTCGACCAGCAAGGTACGTGCCGGAATTCTGTGCGATGTATGAGTACTGACCTCTTGATAGAATGAAGCTCAACATCGCCAGTGAGTATCAGAGACTATGTCCATCTACGATCGCGATTTGACACTATCCCAGACCCCGCAACCGGCGCCCAAAAACTCATCGACATCGATGATGAGAAGCGATAGTAAGTAATATTCTCAGTAAATAATCATCCCGCTGACCCATCCTCGTAGCCGTGTATTCTACGAAAAGAAAATCGCCCAGGAAGTTCCTGGTGACTCCATCGGCGACGAATGGAAGGGCTACATCTTCCGCATTACTGGCGGCAACGACAAGCAGGGTTTCCCCATGAAGCAGGGTGTCCTCCTCCCCTACCGTGTCAAGCTCCTCCTCGCAGACGGCCACTCCTGCTACCGCCCCCGTCGTACTGGTGAGCGCAAGCGCAAGTCTGTGCGTGGATGCATCGTCGGCCCCGACATCGCTGTCCTCTCCCTTGTCATCGTCAAGCAGGGTGACTCTGATGTCGCCGGCCTCACCGACAATGTCCTCCCCAAGCGTCTCGGTCCCAAGCGTGCGACCAAGATCCGCAGGTTCTTCAACTTGAGCAAGGAGGATGATGTGAGGAAGTACGTGGTCAGGCGAGAGGTGAAGAGCGCGAAGAAGGCGGATGCCAAGCCGTATACCAAGGCACCCAAGATCCAGCGCCTCGTCACACCCATCCGTCTGCAGAGACGCCGTCACCTCCACTCACTCAAGAAGCGGAGATTGGAACATCAGAAGGAGCAGAAGTCGGAGTACGATGTGCTTATCGCGAAGCGTGTTGCAGAGAAGAAGGCCAAGATTGCTGCGGTGAAGGCTGCACACCACAAGTGAGTGAACGCGTTTCGCCATGAGGATTCCTTGCTGATGGGGGAGTAGAACCGCCTAATTTGCCGGGATGCTTGGGGCTATCTTTGTTTTCGCTATCAATCTCATGCTGTTTTATACATATGCACGACTTCATGCCCCCTCTACCATCCTACCACATCTATGCATGTTGTTGTCGCGAAATTATGGCATGAGCTGTTGAAACAACGTTCAGCGGATTCCCAGCACATCCCCGTAGGGTCGGTAAGTGGTCGATATAGAGCAGTGCAAACGCGTGTGCGGCGAGACCTAGCGAAGTTTCCGTATCAACTTAAAACTCAACCTAACCTTAACGCCCAAACTTGATCTGCATTACTTGCACAAGCTTTGGTCAATCTTATCATTTCGCTCGTCGCTGACATCGCCTCACATGATTAACATCACCACTGGCAGTAATGTCCCCTTCACATTTCCCTCCGGATTTGTGAACCGAACAAAAGCGTATTTATTTCATATGGTAAATTTCGGTTTTAATCCCACTGCCAGTGCGTACTTTCATTGACTTCTTTGATTTTCCCGTTAAAAGTGTCATATACCCCTGTGGATTTCGCTTCAGTGGCGAGCTTCGTTGATGAGGGCCTACACTTACATCCCGTGACAGTGACATCGTCTCGAATATACGGGCTGGACCGCAGGAACTGGACATCTTCGCGTACGCTTCGAGCCACATCACCCCCAGGAATAACCTGGATCGGCAGATGCCTTGTAGAAAGATGGGTTCCATTTGCCTTCTGCAACGACTGCTCGATATGCGTGTGGGCTTCATCGTCAGTGGGCGCGCGCGTGAAACCACAGTCGGTATGATGGACCACCTGGCGCAAAGTGAGTTTTTGCATACAACAATAGAGGATCATTACTCGCCATTATTTCAGTCGTCTCTAGGAGATGCTCGGATGCGACGAGGGAGCGAAGGGCGTCAGGCGTCCGACCACCGCCAACTCGGATCACATGGGCCTCTCCCACTGCTAAGCCAAACATCTTGAAGACATCTAGGATCAGGTGAAGCGTCAGGCCGACAGGCGAAGTATGTGCTCATAATCCAGTGCAACTGACCAAGTCGTGCATCCATGCAGGTCACAATCGCAATCTTGCTCGTGGGTTCTGGGCCGGGCATATCGGGCACTTCCTGCTTAAGCTGAACAGGGTGGTTGATATTGCAGTATCGTGCATATTTCTCCGCAGTATTAGTGGGTGTGCTCATTGCAATAGGCTGGGTAGTGTTCTGCAATAGTAGTGTTCCACGATGAGGGCATTATAAGTCATAGCCAATGTTGCTATGATGCCCTAGTGATGTAATGTCCTGCAACTTCTATGCTCTTCACCGTGTGCATTTGGTGCAGTCACGTATGTGCCTGGTGTAACGTGATGGTTCGAAATCCACCCCCTCCAGGAGATGACAGAGCCTTCGCAATGTTCGCATTCAAAGTGCGCCAGCGAACAAATTCAAGTGGAATCGGACGCGTTTGTAGTATGTGACCTAATCATGCGTGGGAATGATATTTCGCTGGCATCATTACTTAGACAATACTCCCACTGCTTGACCAGCCTATAGTCTCTGTAGCCACGGGATATTCAAGTTCGACTTTATCAAGTTCGAAACTTCGGCAGTGCCCATTAATGTGGATTGGAGCTCCAGCTTGTTACACAGCCCACGATTCATGCAACCAGCATGTTCCCAGGCCACAGCTCAACACGGGGTACTTCAAGCGCTCAAACGACGCATATTTTCGACGCACCAGAATCATATCTCCAAAGGCCCATTCACTTTGATACCAAACCATGCCTTCAACATTCGCATGTCTGACTATGAATAAAAGGTCATACAAAATTTGACACCGATCTTTTAAACCCGGGACGCTCACAGGTGTACAGCGATCGTATACGGTTGATCGCGTTTCCAGCAGAGATTGAAGCCACTATCAGATCAGGTTAGCAAAAGTCCAAACCTTCCACTTCACCGATGCTAATTTATATATGCCAGCTATTTTGAGGTCGTGGTCTAAAGGGATACAGGTCAAACCTTTGTGACTTTGAAACTGTCGGTTACGCTGAAAGCTGCGGAGTTCAGAACGAAAGGGACTATCATGGGTCATATGAGTTCAAGTTGAAGGGGTTTCCTTGGAGCACTAGTCCCAGCATGTCGGATTCGATATCGGCGCATTGTCTTATGGTGAGCTTGACTGCATTTTAAAGATGCGCACTGGGCTGAAGGTCTTGCTGTCAGAGTGCAATATTTGAGGATTTGTTCAACGCGGGTTGGATCCTCTTGCAATCAAAAGAGATCAGTAAGAAACCGGCGTGCACATATCAACATTGCAACTTATCAGTATGATAAAGACAATATCGTTTTTCGGTACCAGGCAACACTTCCAGGGCCGTGTCAGTGGCTGCCTATTTCTTTCAATCGGCTTGATCGCCTACGTCTCATGACAGATGTCGGAGAGGAGATGATTGCCCCATTTCGTAAGGAGGTTCGGAGAGAACTCAGTTCACTTTTAACATACTATTTAGGCGAGATATTGCTCCCCGTGCTTCAATCTGAATCTCAACGGACAAATCTGAAGAATTCACAGTCAGTTGATCATCGCAGCTTCTGCGATTTCAAATTCATATTTGCTGACATTTCCCCAGTGAATTCAAGATCAAAGGCCATCCGTGGATGCCGTCAGGTTCTGAAAGTGTGTCGACGAGCATTTTGATCATGGCCTTGCTCTCGGCTATTGAACAGCGGGGCTTCAGGCTGTATGCCAACATAAGTCAGAATTTAGATGTGAGTATGCCGGTACTGTTGGACTTCACCAACGCACTGATGAGAAATCAATAGCATGACGCCATTGGCATAGCCGATGTTTGGTACTGCTGTCGCCCTGTCGATTGGGAAGCAAATTTGCAAGTGTACGGTGATTATGACAATGCAGCGTCCGAGGTGCCTTTTAAGGATACGTGGTGAATTATGACTCGATTTACTGGCGAATAGAAACCTGCAGTTGACCGATCAAATGCTAGTTGCAATCAGACACTATCGCGCGATTGACATGTTATCTGTTAATTCGAAACATCGAACCTCTGTACCATCCTGGCGCATCATGTTTACATCGTGACTGTTTTCATTGGCAGACATGACTTTGAGCAGCTAATCTCCTGCAGCCCGCCGAGATACCGCTTCGCAAATCAAATTTAGTGTCCACGAGTCGGGGAAATATCCACCACCTACAGAAAGATTATCAAGAGCAGGGATGATTTCTCCCACTGCTAGCCGCGAGCTAAACATTTTGAAGAGCATCTGAAAAACTTCGGCAGTACCCAATGCGGTGTGCAGTGATGCTAGGAGCCTTTATGCTACTTATTACACAGCCCGCAACTCCTGCAACCATCATGTTCCCAGGCTACAGCTCATCGTGGATACTTAAAGGCCGCAAGCGATGTATATTTTCGACGCACAAGAACCCTATCTCCAAGGGCCCATCCCTTTGATACCAAACCATGCCTTCGACATTTGCGTGTCTAACTATGAATTCGAGGTCATACAAAACCTGTTCACCGATCTTTCAAATCCGGGACGCTGACAACTTCACAGCGATCTTATACGGTTGATCTCATTTCCAGCAGAAATTGAAGCTATTATCAGATCAGGTCAGCTAAAGTTCAGTCCTTCCACTTGACCGACGCTAAATTTATACATGTAAGCTATCCTTAAGTCGTGGATGAAAGGAATACAGGTCAGGCCCTTGTGATTTTGAAACTGTTAGTAACACTGAAATTTTCTATGTTGAGAGCGAAAGGGAATATCATGGGTCATACGAGTTCAAATTGAAGGGAAATCCTTGGAGCAGTAGTGCCAGCATGTCAAATACGATATCAGCACGCTGTCTTATGGTGAGCTTCCGCATTTCAGCGATGCGTACTGGGCTGAAGGACTTGCCATCAGAGCGCAATATTTGAGGATTTGTTCAACACGGGTTGGATCATCTTGCAATCAACTGGGATTAGCAGGAAACAGGTGTGCACATATCCACTTGGCCTGGAATTTTACATCTCATGATTTGGTATCAGTATGATAAAGACAGTATCGTTTTTCGGTACCAGGCAACTCCTCCAGGGCCGTGCCAGTGGCTGCCTATTTCTTTCGATCAATTTGACCGCCTACGTCTTATGACGGACGTCGGAGAGCAGATGGTCGGACCATTTCGTAAGAACAATTAGTGAGGCCTCAATCCATCTTCTACGGCGTTGACATACTATTAGGCGAGATATTGCTCCCCGTGCTTCAAGCTGAATCTCAATTGACAAACTTGAGGAATTCACAGTCAGTTAATCCTAGCAGCCTCCGTGATTTCGAGTTCACATTTGCTAACATCACCCCAGCGAATTCAAGATCAAAGGCAATCCCTGGCTGCCGTCAAGTTCGGAAACAGTGTCGACGCGTATTTTAATCATGGCATTACTCTCAGCTCTTGAACAGCGAGGCTTCAGGCTGTATGCCAGCATAGGTCAGAGTTCGGCGGTGAGTTTATGAGCGTGGTTGTATTTAACTATCGCGTTGATAACGGATCGGTAGAGTGAGGATCTTGGCATAACCGATACTTGGCACTGCTGTCGACCTGTCGATTGGGAAGCAAATTCGCAAGTGTACAGTGATTATAGCAATGCAGTGCCAGCAGTGCCCTCTAAGGATATATGATGAATGATGATGATTATCTGGTTGGCTGGCGAATAGAAACCTACGTTTGGCGGTCCGGGTGCTAATTGCTATCAGACACACTGGCACACTTTACATGCGATCTGCATATTCGAAACCTCGGACCTCTGCACCATCTTGTCGCAGTATCTTTACATTGTGACTGCTTTCGGCGGAAAGCAGGTAATCCTTTGGAAGAGAAACAACTTTGAGCAGCTGGCCTCTGGCAGCCCGCCGATGCACTACTTCGCAAAGCAAATCTGCCGTTTCGGGGGTGATCATGCTACCGCCCAAAGAAAGGTGCGCGAGAGCAGGGAGGACTGAATTCCTGTCGGGATGAAGGGAATTCAGCAGTATTGGAACGGATCTCTGAGGCCCGAAGCCAATCAAGTGGCATTCTGTGACATTGTGGAAAAGCTTGAACAGCTCAACACAAATCAATGCCTCCACGATGTCGCTTTTGGCCGGCCATATGTACAAATACTGCACATTGGGAAGATGTATGCGTGTCCGGGTTGAGAGGATTGGCAGAATCCAGTCGAGATCCAAAAGACATGCACCGCAGAAGGATAGTTTTTCTAACTTGGGAGCCGTGACGACGGCTAGCAACTCCTCAATGGCGCCGCTATTATATGTCTGCACGATGTGGAATCGGAGAGAGAGTAGGGACGGGAGGGTGACCGTTAAGAGTGGGTCACGGTGTGCGATGGATTGCTTTGCAATCACATTCCCTATCACCAGATGCTCGAGTACAGGCAGATGCCGTATGCACCCGTGAAGGTACTCCCAACTGCACTCTTGGCATGCATATAACAATTTGAGGGACGTCAGTCCTCCTAGCGGGGGACAGCCATGCTGCAACCCGCTCCCAAAGTATGCCACCTCCTTCAAAACGGGAGCTCCCCCTCGAAATATAGTTACATCGCCTGGCGGTGGGTAGAGCATTGGTTGGTGGTCATCCGAGTATATTTTGACCCGAAGAGATTTTAGAATGGGGGCCTGAAGATTTCTGAGACTTGATCCTATAGTAGACATGATTCTGAGCCCATATGATTGCACGCTGTAGCGAGAGCATCGATGCATTTCGGGTTCAATGTAGAGACGGAGGATTGTTGATAACTCCTGGGCATCCAGCTCACACGGTCTAGCCGGGATCCCAATGTAAACCTCAAAAGGCGCGGACCCAGATCGGCTCAGGTATGCTGCTATTTTTTCTGGCATTGCGATACGCGATATGATAACCTTGCTCCAAAGCCTTGGCGTCTGCATTGCAATGGATCGAAAATACCGACTGAGGTGAGACACGATAATTTCGAGAGGTAGCCCTGAGGTTACTGAGGTGATATCCGGCTGAGCTCCTTGCTGAAAGATGGCACATATGATCTCCACGGGGAGTGTTGATATTATGTCTGGCGCTGGGGACATAATTTCTGCTAAGACAGAGAGGCTTGGCCAGTGCGCAGTGTGGGGAGCGAGTGACGAAGGAGTTCGACGCCAGTCGAAACTATAGTTGCAAGATCTAAGAATTTGTTCCAAAGAATTTAAATGATAAAAACCTTGATGAGTTTTGCAAATTTGCACTCTCTTTGCGAGGGCGATTGGCAAGTGGAAGAGCAATCCGACCGCACCCGACTCGCACATGGCAGTCCAGCCCACGTGACCACTGGAAATCTGAACTTGAACTTGCTTGATCATATTCAAGCTACGCTAATGACTTGATAACAACGATAGGTTGATTGGAGTATTCTGGCTCTGAAGATTACATTCGTCATATAGGATACTTGAGGGCTATCTCTGCAATGCCAGCCATCGCCTCAACTCTGAACGTATCTTCAGTGATACTAACAGGCGTAGCTCCATCCAGCAGCGTGAGCAGCTTGGGTGAGGCCAGTGTGTACTGCGGCCACTTGGGAACCGTGGGCCCATTAGGATCGAGGTGGTATGCAAAGTTGATCACATAGTCCTGCAGCTCAGTGCCGTTTCCGGATCCGTACGTGCTCTGCATGTCGGTGCCATGCGCCTATATATGCACGCTCGAATTGATTGTGACTTGAAATTAAGCAATGTGACTCACACTTCCCAAAGGAGACGACGTCTTGTCGCGCTTGTCCACTGTCAGCAGACATTAGTGAGTCGCTGATCATCAGGAGTAAATTGAACGCGTACAGAAAGACCACACGTTTTGCAAAGAGGCACGATGCTGGAGGAAGAATCGCCGAGGACCCTGGAACACCTACAAGCATCGTGAGCAGAGAGTACTTGCGTAGACTACAGTGATACACACCGCATCTCCCTGGAAGGCAGCGATCCTCTTGTATTGCGGGTATAGGGTGTTGTTGTTGCCCGTTCCGAAGGGCGATCCCACCGAGGGATCAGAGGGATACAATTTCATGATGAGGTCCAATTCCGCAGCAGTGGCATTTGGAAAGTAGTCGCTCTGTACCCACTCCCTAAACTCCGAATCCGTGCTGCATATCCAGTCCTATCAGCTACGCATTGTTCGTAGACGAAAAATTGAGCATACGTGATGTTCGTTTGATAGAGACTGAAGAGAGTGCCTTCGTCGTCGTCGTCGCCTGGTAGAGATATTAGTTTGTATCTTAGCGGCATTGTGGATGTGCCCACCGGAAACAAAAGGAATCTTGGCCACACTATCGAAACTTGAGGAAAATGATAAAGAAAGTGTATGAAATACACACCTGCCCTTCAAGACCAACTGTTGAGGGTCCTCTTTCAAAAATTTGCCATCCGCTCGGGGTAGCCACGCAGAAGGCAGAGCCTGTTATTTGTTAGTATTTCGATTGCACAATCAAGGCAAGAAGCACATACTTGGTAACTCAATTTGCCGGGCGTGGTCAAGAAGTAGGCTTGCAAGGTCTCGAAAGGTGCCGCGCGGAGGCACGCAAGGGTGTCCGACGCTGCCGTGCAGTTCGTCGCAGCGACCGCGCCATCGTACCACTTTTGACCGTGGGTGTAGCTTCCCACTGGAATAGGCGAGCCGGACTGGGAAAAGGCTGCGCGAAACAGGCCCTCGTTGTTTCCGTCGTTGACGAGCATCTGCAGGGCCACAGAGATCGCGCCGGAGCTCACGCCGAAGCTGCAGGCACTATGAGCACTATGGGTTACGGATAGCTGGGCACGCTTACAGTGTGACTTTGCTGGAGTCGCCGCCGAATGCGCCGATGTATTTTTGGATCCACCTCAGCGCCTGACGCTCTGATGATAAACGATGCAATTAAGTTTCGTATGTTTGAAATTGCAGTGTACTTACGATCTTGGAGTCCAAGGTTAGCCACTCCGGCATCAGTGATCTCTTGACTGGCGAGGAAGCCAAAGCCTATATGATGATTTTGAGTATGTCAAACGTAAGAGAAGAACACGACCTTACCACCGATTCGATGATTGAAGGAGACATAGATCACTGGCAGTCCTATATCAATTGACTTCTGAACAACAAGGCTTCCGTCAAAGCTGGTAACGCGATATAAGTTTGTGCGTTTGGCATTGAAAGAGATAATAGACATACTCAGGTGGGCCTCCTTCCTCAAAACCGCCTCCGAAGATCCACTGCAAACAAGATCAGAAGCAGATAAAATGTAAGATCCAGAAAAGCACTTGCAGCAAGAACGGGCAATTTCGCATGATCATAGCCGGCGGGGCGAAACACGTTGATAGTAAGACAGTCCTCGGACTGCGTGGCACTTGAATCGTTGGTCAAAGGAGGGGACCCGGGTACAATCTCTGGGAGTTGAGGACAGTACGGCCCGAATTCGGTCGCAGAGAAACTTGAATTATAGTGCTCTATGCCAACAGGTGCGCGGTAACGCAGGTCTCCTGTGCTGTAGAAGTAGGTGTAAATAGTATAATAGGATGCAATATCGTGATGGTCCTACGGGGATTGGCTAAAGGGAATCCCGAGGAATTTCTCGAGAGTGCTGGAGTTGAGCTGAGCGCTCACGCCGGTCACAGTAGCTAGGTCTAGTTTCACAGTAGGGGCTGCATCGGTTGGCGATTTGTGGCTTGCGAGGGGAGTCGCGGAGACGAGAGATATAAGAGCGCTCAGAGAGAGAAGGGACCGCATTCTTCGATGGAGAGGTAAAGAAGTAGATGCTGGGTTGATTTAGGCCCAGGTACTTATGTACTTGGAGCAGTACGCTGTGAGTCAGCGTGCCGCCCCAGCAGCTGAAATGCATGGTTTCGCCGCAATTCGCGCCTCTGTTTGGCGGGGCTTGCGTACGCGTAGTATCTACTACGTATACCAAGTGTTAATGGTACATGGTAAACCTGATGCCGGTGTGCCGACCGGTTACCTCGAAGATTGATGCAATCGCGGACATCAAGTGGGCCATAGCTATAGGGTGGAATAGAGAGCGCTGAAAACCCCGAGCATAGAATATCATTGACAAGGAAACCTTGCCAGAGGGCCATAGGACGCGTCACCCAACGGCACAGTCACCGCGGGACCCGGGATGCCCGCTGAGCGCTGGTGAGTCTCAATATATCCATGTCCAACGTTACTGTCGGAGATGACTGGAGTACGAATCCGATGTCTTCTTCCGTACGCGAGGACCATGTGTGGAAAATGGTTGCAACTTGAACTTGTGACTACAAGATTGAAGTTCATTGAACCAGACGCATGCTGAGAGGGTGGGAGTTTATTATGTCATGCTCGCGTGCCTTGGGCGACAGCTCCTGTTCCACTACCAATCGTAAGTGGCCTGAGCACATCTTCTTGCACATCGTGTATTAATTAAAGGTATTATTTACTTCGAATCGAAATCCTCAAAGCAAGATCTGAAGTCCGGCACCAATAAGGGCCAGAGATACCACAGCCGTGGAAGGCCGTAGGACGCGTCCTCGTTCCTGAATCCACGGCTAAAAGCCTGTCGCTGTCATAGTTTGCGCCATACCAATGCCGCAGACACGCGTCTACCTCACTTTGTGTCCTGCGAAGCACGTTCTGCGAAGCAGGGAATTAAATTTATTTCACCCGATGAGGTGATGAGCGCTGAGCGCGTGAGCAAGGTAACACACTTTCTAAGATCGCAATGATCACTCCCCACGTTCATGTCCTTCAATATATGGCATCGACGACGCCGCTTTTCGACATATGATCTCAGGCCTTATAGAATAATTCTTGGTATTACAAGCCTTCTCATAGCAACACCCGAACCCTAATCCAACACCAAACGCAGTTCGGAATGCAGAGCACGTCCCTCATCATTCAACGGTCATCCACGCCGTCTCACAGGTAGCCTGGGGACCGGCATAGGAGGTAGGCCAAAAGGCCAGCCCGCGGGCAAGTCTAAAGGCGGCTCGGGCGGGTCCCCGAATGGCCCAGCTATGCGTTGGAAGTCCGCCATTGCCGGGTATATTTGACGATGCGCGACCTGTCTTAGATGTGCCACGGCTTGCTGTTGCTGAGCTCGCGCAATGGCCATGGCGTGGTGCTGAGCTCGTAAGGCATCCTGGGCTCGTATGGCCTGCTGGACTCGTTGTGCCGCCATGGCTTGCTCATCGGGGAGTGCCATGGCCTGCTGGGCTCGTTGTGCTTGCTGCATCGCGTGCATTCGTACATGATGCTGCGCAAGCATTCCTGCGCCGAAGTCAAGGTTGGGAAGTACGGGAAACTGGCCTCCGAAAGCCTGAGGAGGCAGATGAGGGATAAGGGGTGCAGGGACTGCGGGCGCGGGCGCTGGGGCGGGGGGCAGTTCGACTTCGATAGCTTTGAGCTCTTCGTCAGTCAAATTGGGATTTTGCCGCTTATACTCGTCTACTGCTTCTTGAGCTGCTTTGCGCACCTGCAGGAACAAGATAAGTCCGGTAGGTTAGATAGCACATGGAATTTGCTTGCCTCATCACTGTGTCTCTGTTCTACTGGATCCCATAAGAGGCACTTCTTCGACTGTGCTTGAGTGACCTGACCAACGGGAGCCTATGACAAAAGTATTAGAACCTGGTGAAGCTTGACGAACAGTATAAGATTCACGAACCTGGTTGAAGTGCTCGTAACTCGTAATGACCTGCCGACAGATGTAACACGATAACGTATGGCAGTTAGGGCATGTCATTTTGTTGCACTGATTGCGAGATATTCAATACTAGTCGAAAGATAAGCAAGGCGAACGTACCCCATGCTCTTTGACAAAAGCTTTCTGGCACTTAGGACAGTTACGCATGAGAGCTCGAGCTAAGGGATTGTCAGGTGTGTCGAAGTTGCAAAGCATCAACTACGCACTCATGGCTTCCTCGATGAGATGTCGAGCGTCAAGTTTCTTGTCATCTTCAACCTCTGAGACCCATGGAATCAGGGTTTGTCGACATATATAATGGGTAGGACTCACCCTTGCAACTCTTCGGAAGATGATCCTGGCATCTGTTGTCAACGTCCGTTGTATATATAGCAGGAACGCCCCATCACATACCGTCTTCTTGCAGGCCCTGCAGCTCACAGCGCCGCAATCCGCGTTCTCGCACCGGAACAGCTTCTCATCCGGGTTGTCGATAATGATCTTATACTCGCAAAACGGGCATTCCTCCAGGCCCTCCAGTCCTGCCGCCTCAATTTCCTTCTGCTGCGTCACACGCTCGTAGAGCGCCAGCAGTTTCGGGGTTAGGAAGCGCTTCAACTCTGACTCGGGGAAGGGAAGCTTGCAACCAGATTGGTCCATGCAGACGATAGCATTATTCCGTGCCCCTAAAAGATTCGAAGCATAGGAAGTCATGCACTCCGTGCAGAATAGATGGCAGTCCGGGCATTGCACCATCTTATCCTGAAACAAGGTCAGAGCTGAAACACGAAGATTCAGCCAGAACACGCACGAAAGCTTGCGCGGAGAAGCAGCATCCGCATTCAATCCCGTCAACACATTCCTCGGGCTCTTCCTCTGGTAAGCTTTCAGCCATAGGTCCATCGCGCTCCGGGAGATCTCCGAGCAAGTGTGCCACTAGCCATGCGCGTTCCCGCTCGAACTCCGGGTCTTCCTTAAGCTTGCCTTTACCAGGACGTGATGGCGTACTCTTGACTACGTAGGGAAGGTTGGGAAGATTCCTCTCTTCCGCGAGGAACAGGTAGGATGGGGCGTATAACGCGTTGTTGGCAAAGAAAACCCGTCGAACGTGTGGCTTTGGAATGTAAGGAAAGTCTTGTAGAAGTGCTTCCTATCCAAGGCTTCAGGATATGTACACCAAGATGCTGATTTGATGAAACGTACCAACGCAATGTCTGCGTAATGCGGTCCTACCACGCGTTCCCTGTCCTTACTCCCATAGTCAATTTTGATCGACTTCCTTCTATCCTTGCCCTCCGGCTCCTCTGTGTCTTCCCTCCGTCTTTTTCCCTTCTTGTCAATCTTAGGGTAGTTAGGATTTTCAAATAGAGCATGCAGTACGAATTCGACTAATTCGTTCTTGTGTGCGGTGGCATGCTGCTCTAATAGCGACAGAACGTGCGCAGGCTGGACGTCCGAGACAATTTCGAGGACACGAGCAATAAGAGTGTCCATCGTCGGTGGCAGGGGTTCTGTTTCTGGCTCGGGTTCGACGTCTGGTATCACGATGATAGGTCGGGGTATGGGTGGTGCCACCGGCAAAGGCGGCGGAAGTTGGGCCAAAGCTCCTGCCTCGGGCATTTCTTCGTCTTCTGGTATGAAAAGAGGCTGCCTGTTGTCGGCGGGGATAGACGATGTTCCAGATGGGGCCGGATCTCGAGAAGGGCGGGGAGGGCTTTTCAAAGCTTGACGCGATGATTGGCCTGCACCAGACATCACGGGTTCAGGGCTACTGATGACCATCGAGTCCTTGCTTTTCCTTATCAGCGCGGCGATTATCGCATTTCCGTCGTCGGATTCGGTGTCCGTGAGTTCAATGATCTCCTCCGGGTTGAGAGCGACTGGCGCTACGCGACGCGCCCGTTTCTGAGCTGGCGGCTGTCGCGAATTGCGTCTCTTTGGTAGGGGACGAGGAGCCGGCTCTGGGGAATGAGCGGGCGAGGAGTCGATTTCTATGATTTCCATGGTTATGCGTGCATGCAGTGAGTGGGAAAGAGGCAATTGGAAGAAGACAAGTCAATAAAGGAACGCGCTTGGTGGTCACCTCGTGGGAGATTTGACAGCGACCCAATAGGGGCTAATTACAAGCGCCTACTACTTACTACTAAGACCGCCTTGCACTCCGAGGTACCGAGGAATCAGGATGCTTCTAATCGTGAAGTCGACTTTCTTAGGGAATGACAGCTACCTGCGGATAAAATTGTCGCGGGGAGATATGTGTTAATTGTGAATACTGACTAGAAACTGTGTATGCTAGACTCAAAATTCCGACTACACGCCGTTATCAGCTTGCCACAAGCGCCACGCCAATCAATTTGAATCATCCAAGTGGCAAGGTGACTCTGGATTGATGGGATGCTGACGGAGGTGTTCCTCGAGGCACGAAGAGTTCCTCGTATGCTTTTGGCTCACGGCCAGCATGATATAACTCCCAAAAATATGAGATTCCCGTTATTGGGGACATATTTGCCGACACGCACGGGGACGCGGCCTTGGGTTCGCGGGCTGAATTCAAAAGGGTATAGATAATGAATATAATCATCGCATGCTTTCCATAAGCGATACATTGAAAGAGTGTGTTTACGCTTCACGATGCGGGTCTTCAGCTGGTCTCTATAGCCCGGTTTATCAAATTCACCGCTGCAGCATACATCTTGTCCCTCTGCGCAGCGGACTCGGTTCCATCCTTCGCGCCCTTGTCGAAGCCGTGGTTTTGCTTCTCGATAGTCTCGAAGGTGGCGTCCTCGTGCCCCGCATCTTTCAGCTTCTGAATCAACTGCGCTCCCGGGTTGTGCAACGAGTCCGCATCACCGCACGCAATGTACATGTGCTTCGGGAACTTCTCCGTAGGAGCGAATAGCGAAGATATACGCGGATCATCACGCGGTTGTCCAGGAAGCATGTACGAGTCGTAGAACACCTCACGCAGCCAAGGCGGCATTGGGCTTCCAGTCCGGTATTCCGTCGCGGGCGCGATATGGGGCTTGGTGAGGTCGACAGAAGGATAGAATGTCGCTGCGCCCTTGACGCGCTCTGGACCGAGCATGATGGATGCACCCAGGGCAAGATTCCCGCCTGCGGAGAAGCCACTCAGGAAGATGTTGGATGCATCGAATTGGTTGGGGTGGGCGGCGAGGTAAGCCATGACGTCTTCGGCGTCCTGTATGGCTGCGGGGAAGGGATGCTCTGGCGCTTTGCGGTAGTCGATGTCATATACGATGCACTTAGTGCGCGAGGCTACCAGCGAACAATACTGCATATCTCCGCCTAGGGCGGGGACAGTGAATCCTGACCTGAGCAGAGAATGAGATAAGTATACCGACAATCAAAGATTATGGACGTACCCATGCATGTTAACCAACGTTGGGCAAGGTTTATTGTTGTCACGTCCTTCAGAGCGGTAGGTGTCGACTGTGATGCTCCTCCCCTTATCTCGAGAAGGAATGGTGATGCGTTTATACATTACACCTGGAACGAGTCGCTGCATAAGCAGTCGGGATAACCATTGGATTGGTAGAAGAATGGAACGAAGGAGTGAGATGATGGCCTGTAGACGAAGATAATGCAGGCTCCAAGGGTGCCTAGCAAGGGAAGGCATGACGGTCAGAGAAAGACAGTTTGCAACTCTCAGCGAGCTGCATGATGCGTTTGATCAGGGTGCTCGATGTAGTCAGCGCTGCCGATCGCTGACGCGTACGGCCGCCAGGCGCTAGTACATGAACAAGGCAACCAACCACCACCCACCTCGACTCATGTTATCCATTAGAAATGTAACTTCAGCGTCCTAATACTAATGTCATATTTCGCCTCGCTAGAGCTGCCAATGCTTATGTTCCTCCACCGCTGCAACCTCGTCGCCGTGACTCGGACCAGTGTCACCTACGCCCAGTCGAATTGATCCCATATGACAAAGCGGTCGAACCTGCGAGAACTCCAGATACTGTATCTTGCTTAGACCTCGGTCGATGGTCATGATCTAGCAACTTCATTGTCTGCCTTCCTGGGATGGGCATCTCTCGGGCGCATACTTACGCTTGAGGCCTGTCTGCCAAAGACCTGAAGCCAGACGGAACCGGTCACAAGCTCTCCCCGCAGCCGTGTTGATAATGACGTCGCCAGCATACACTCTTTACATTTCATTGGCTGCCTCTGGTGCATCGCCATAGAACACCGGCACCTGGCTATCGGCCGATGCAATGAACATCTGACCTCGCTGCGAGCGCTGGGAACTCAAATTTCACTGCCAAAGTGTATAAATTCACTGAGATAATCGAGAAAGCCCAGGTCTCTCAACTTGTCTCCAGGACACAGGTGAGCACCCTCGATGCAGATCAGTGCGCGATGGTTGACCAAGTCCCCTCACCTCACAGCGCTCTCGAACATCTTGCACTATGGTTGCCTCTCAATCCGATTCTGCCCCTCTCATTACGGTCTTCGGTGCGACCGGGAACATGGGTGGTAGCACTGTTACTCACCTTTTGGCTTCGGATAAACCGTACCGGATTCGGGCGATTACACGCTCTCCCGAGCAGGCAAAGTCCAAGGAGTTGGCCTTGAAGGGTGTCGAGGTCGTTAAAGGCGACTTTGAGTCTGAATCTGAGTTGACCGAAGCCATCAAGGGAGCCGATTATGTCTTCGTAAGCACTTCATCTGGGTTCAAATACACCACTTCATTTGACTAACTTGACAGCTCGCCGTCAACACTTGGGCCGTTGGCCCGGAGAAAGAGAAAGTGTACACCGAGCGAGCCTTGGACATCATCAAGAAAGAACATGTTAAGATGCTTTATTACAGCTCTCTTCCTGCCGTCAAGGGCCCCTCGAAGGGCAAATATACTCAGGTTGAGCACTTCGATGTCAAGGCGGAGCTTGCCGAGCACGCCAGGAGCCTAGGTATCCCTCTGGTCGAGGTCATCCCCGCTGCCTTCTTCGAGAACAATCTGACCAACCCGCCCAAGAAGGTGAGCATCATCTACACCATATTCGTTGAAATGTATAAGCTAACACTCTATTGCGATCTCTAGCAACCTAACGGCACCTACGCCTTCGCCTTCCCTGGCGATCCGTCTCACAACTACCAGCACTTCAACTGCGCTCGAGATTACGGGACCTTTGTCCGAGGGGCCATCGAATCTGACGTGGCGGCCGGAGGCGAGGTATATGCATACTCCGAAAACATGACTTTCGAAGAGATGGCCAAGCAGTGGGGGGAAACTACCGGCCACCATGCCGCCTTCTTCTCTGCTCCCCGAGAGCAGTTCGCGAAGTGGACGAACGAGGACTTCACTCAGATGTTCGAATGGATCTCCGAGTACGGCTGTGAGCCTTTCACCTTCCTTTCACTACCGAGCACAATTGAATGAAGGTCCTGTTGTGTTCTCGCAGATTACGGCGACCGATAGCTGCCCGGTGACTCTCACAAGATCTTCAAGGAGCCCATTCAGTCCTGGAGGGAGTTTTGCAAGGAGACCGACTGGAGTAAGATCCTCAAGGACTAGATGATGTGCCTCTTCGTGCCTTTATCTTTTTCTGCGTTTCTTCTTTCTGCCTGCTTCATTCCAGAAGTTGCATCCAATATGAGAGTGACTTCGTATATCTATGACATGATTATTTCGAAACGGATGTAAAGAGGGCAATCCTGTGCAAGGCGTCTGTCCAGCGAAATGATTCCCCGCTCAGAAGTTTCCCTGTAGCCAGATGGTTCAACGCTCTGAGACAGAGGCCACATGGCCATATAACAGGTGAAAAATGTTCGACAAGTGGATTCAAGAAGCCATACATAAGTATTCAAAAGCAAATTTTATGACCGTCATACCCAGCATGACATAAACGAATCCGTCACCCGCCCTTGATGCGCCGAGGACTGAGCATGACGGATATATTGCCTGGGGCAAGCGTCAAGGTTCCCACCCGCTGAGAAACTACTCGAGAAGATGTTAGATGCGATGAGTCGAATTAATCGGAGGAGGCAGAGAGGAAAGCCGTGATGACTCTCCTACATCCCGGTGGACTAAGTTAGCAGGTCGGGTAGACTAATAATACTGCAAACGCACTCATACATATCAGCGACGACTGGCGCAGGTCTACTCCTATCGAGATCCGCAGGTTAATATCAGTCGGCTGTGATGACCCTGCCCTTGTCGCACGAAAGGACCATAGTCCGTTTGCAGCTGACACCGTCCATCAAGGGCACCTTGCGCGGCCATTCATTTGGTCCTGATATACAGCACATAAGTGTCGTTACCAGTCGTAAATAGACATCCTAGGGGCTCCAGGGGTATTTCGCAGTGGGCGCATGGTGATGAACGTAAATATTTTCGAGCTGCCGCGTTGCTGCGGTCCACGGTGACAAGTGCGCAGTTGCCCTTTTACGCTGGTTGTCGACTGCGAATTCCGGTACATCGCCGTCAATGACGGATTGCGCAGCATTAATGAATTTAGCAGGAGTACGGTACCAAGACGGGGATGAGGGAGAGAATGCATGAAGCGATGCCCCTGAGTGTCAACCTTGAGCAACATCGCGGATGCCTGCGGACGCGCCATCAACTGAACTCTGATATCAACCACCATGTTTTCGCTACTGGCAAAACATTCATGGGGTTGGCAATACATCCATCTCAGACTTTTTGCAATGCTCTTTCGGTCAACAGCTGCTCCAGCGCAGTGGTTCAAAAGCATGCAACGCACCTTGATGAGCGGTGTTGTCTGCGCAGGCATTTATGCCCCCTCGTGGGACGCCAACAGGGCAATTATTGTCCAACCCTACGAGTCCACAGGCCGTGATAACACAAAGCCGACGCCGGTCGTTGTAAACATGCACGGGTCCGCCTATTTTCTCCCCAGCCCACCCATATTTTTCTCATTTCTTTTTGCATAGGTCAGGATTTGTCGTTCCATCGCTGGGCACAGACAACGAGTTCTGTGCCCTTGTGGCTGCCCAGACTCCATGTGTCGTGTTTGACATCGACTATCGCAAGGCGCCTGAGCACCTGTTTCCCGCTGCGCTACAAGACGTTGAGGATGTGCTCGTCTACATCGCTGCCAGCCCAGAGCAGTTTGATGCGAGCAACATCTTTGTTAGCGGATTCTCCGCAGGCGGCAATCTTGCGCTCTCCACAGCTGCGTCACTGGGTCCCGAGCGCATCAAAGGCGTCGTTGGCATCTACGCGCCCCTCGATAAACAAAGCGACACGACGCACCCGAGACGCGGGTCCTCAACGGGCTGAGTTTGCCCGACTGGCTCGACAATTCATACATACTGCCTGGCCAGCTCAAAAGCGACCCGCGCCTGTCACCGCTCTTTGCCCAGCCAGAAAGATTCCCCAAACATGTGTATTTGGCATGCGGAGATGGCGACAGATCGTATCATGAAAACGTGGAATTGACGCAAAAGCTGAAGGATACAGGTCACCGGGATGTGACTTTGGAACTGATTGAACAAGAGGGGCACAGCTTTGATAAGCTAGCGAAGGAGGGATCTGCGTCGGCAGCCAAGAGGGAAAAGATGTATGCTGCGGCTGTTGACATGATGAACCGAGTCGTAAGTACGCCGGGGGCTACTTCAGACTGAATTTTTAGGGAATACCCAGAATTTACTGCGGTACTTGAGGCATGCCTATAATCCTGACCTTGAATATTCTATGTGTATATATCGTGTTGTAAATGTATCGCTGATTGGAGCAGTCGGAGGGCACGATTTCGATGCTGGCATTCGACGAGCGCTAAGAGACCAAGTTGTGGTCAGGGTATGCGGACGGTGATTTTTGAAAGAGGTTGAAGCCGGATAGAAGCGAAAGGGTGAAATGGCTCGCGATCCGGTGCGATTGTAAGCACTATGGCGGCTGGCTTCGTGTGCACTGTAATTAAGTATTAGTGGCCCGCGAGCAAAGATGAATTGCGCCCGAAAGCACGCCACTGGGGGATTAACGTCAAGTGTTGCCCACCCCATGAATTGCTTGGAGTGTGCGGCGCACGTCCTTCGTGGACCTCGCCTCCACGCGCTCCCCACTCGCGCAGGCACTCACCCGCTCCCTCGTGCGCAAGGCCCGCTCCCGCGCACGGCTCGCGGTGCCCAACCAACACGCGTCGTGCTCGCCCAGAGCATCAGATTCCCGTCGCCCTATTCCCCATCAAGCCCGCTAGGCCGGACAAGCTGCGTGAGCGCCATATTCTCTGAGTGCGGCCAGGAGCCGGGGACGCCGCTCACGTCCGCGAGCTTCGACCCTCCATCCCGCCTGTGTCACCGCGCCCCCTCCCACGTTGCGAAGGATTGCGCCTTCCCCCCGACACCAACGTCGATTCCCCCCACATCACCACATCGCTCCTACGCGGACAGTGCAACGTTAATACCGACGGAGGGGGACGATTGGACGCGCGCGCTCGACCTTGCGTTGAGCACGGGCATGCTCATCGGCGCGCGGCGCTGGGTGGTGCCTCCTGCCCTACCTCCTCACTCTCCAATTCGCGATTCCCAATACCTCGCAAATCTACGATAATTGTTGGCGAACGCAGTGGAGGGAAAAGGAGGATATAGAGCACGGATCCGGACTAGCGGTGATCTCCCTTGCGCCTGATTTGTATTCCGGTTTGCTTTGGTCCGCTGTCTGCTTGAGCCATTGGGATATACCCCCTTCCTCTCCCCACACTCATTGCTCAGCATAGTCGCCGTACACAGATCCACATTCCTGCTCTCTTCGCATATCCCTCCCTTGCTCCCTTTCTGGCTTCTCGTTTATCTATGATGATATAACTATTCTGGTATTAAAAGTTATTCAGATACTGGACATTTGCAGTGTTCGTAATATACTAGACGTTGATGTGGTGGTTCAGATATTGGCAGTCTACGCGAGAAAATTTATTGTGCCCATGTGAATAAGACTCTGGCACATCATCGAAGGATATTGCATGATCAAGCACTGTCCACGCTCGCCTGGTGTGTTGACCTCTACGCCGGCGCCATGTTCGAGCAGCAGTTGCACGATGTCAGTACAGTCATTTTCGGATGCTGCCTGCAGCGCTGTTCCACCATTTCCTGATATATGCAGCAGTAGTTGCATGATTTCAGTGCGGCCGCATCCCAGGATGTCCGCTGTTCTGCCCTCTCCTGATAAGTTGACCTCCACGCCGTGCTTGAGCGGTATTCTCACGATATCGGTGCGGTCCGGTCACCAACATAAGAATGTTACCTTCAACACTGTTCCACACTCTCCTGATGCATTGATGTCCGCGCCATGATCGAGCAGCTGAAAGCACTTAATTACAAGACTAAGAGATGAGATGGGATTGGAAAATTAAAAGATACAAGCAGAAAATATAAATACAGGGATCCCTACCCCGATGACGGCGCGCTGACTTTGACAAAGTAACGGTCTCCTGTGGTGGTGGAAGTTTATTTTATTGTGGGTGCCGAACGCCACACTATCCGTGCTAAGTACGCCTATGCAGGTATATAAGTACTATCCACGGAGCCCTAACCTCCTTCACTAACAACAGTTCACAGTCGGGGACGAACCCAAGACCGGAAACCCTGGAAAAGCGGAAAAAACCGTGGTCAGTGATTGCCCAGTCAGGGTAGTCAGCACGAAAATTGGGTTGGTTTTTGTTCTTGCAGGTTCAAGCGCACCCCAGGGATTGTACCCCAAAGCATCACATCCAAGCTGGTCGGTCTTCTGGTGGGCGGCCCCCCGCCGGTTCACCATTGTACCATTCCTCTGCCGGGATGAGCATCGGCATAGTGGTGTATATCTGCAGTACTTGATAGCAAAATTTTGCAGACCTGTTGAGCGAGGTCTCTCTGAGAAGAAGAGCATGTAATGCCTCGAGCGGTGGCAGCTTGTCATAGCGCGAAGTCTCATTGTCACATTCTATCCAGAAAAAAGAGCGTAGGTCATCCAGTTCCCGAGAGTTGACACATACAAATAGTGAATGGAGTGCGCATTCTGTTTCAGTCCCGCCAAAGCGACAGATTCTCCATTGTCGGGGGATTGCTGGCTGACGAGTTTCGGGTAGCGCAGCCGCACTTCCGCCAGTTGGTGGTCTGCTAGTAGCAGAGCTGCGAGCGCTTTGCGGTGGTCCGCCACTTGGACCGAACCGAGAGGTCCATGTAGCAGACAGATTCCCTTTTTCGTCCGGGTGCATGGGCCGTGCAGCAGGGACGCTTTAGAAGAGTTTCTTATAGCATTGTCGACATGACACGCTGCAGCAGCGGAGATTTCCTCAATAAGTATACTGACGGACTCTCTCGTCACGTCCAGTGGGTTGAAGACCAGAGCAGAAAATGGAAGCTTTTGAATGACCACCGCCAAGTCTCCAATCCAGCATGGTTTCCCTTCGTGGAAGAGGAGCTGTGAGTCCTTCCATGCACAGAAAGCGAAGTGGTGGCTGGGCGGCTGTATCAGGTACAGTAGATACCGCAGCGCGAGCATAAGGTGAGCCAAGGGAAGCACTGCGGCCCGTTTCGGCAACGTTTCGGTGGTGTGGCAGACAAGGGCGGGCGACGTTGGTGCCTGGATAAGCCCAGACTCTGTGACCTATGTATGGCATCGTCACAGCCGTCCTTGGCACATTCCCTGGGGAATTCGCGGGAGCCGGGCTGAGCCGGGACTCCCTATTGGGACTCCCTCCTCGGTAAATGAAAGTCTGATGGCCCAGGCCCTGATTGTAGCAACGTGCCGAACGGCCAGGCTACCATATAGCTCCATATAGACGGGTACAATATGCTTAAAAATGGACGACAGAAACACGTGGACGCCACAGGGCCCTAAGGCTACATTCAAACAAAACATCAATTAGAGACATAAGAGCATTTCTACAGGGAGGGAGGGATATCTATATCAATGTGCCGAGCAGCTGATTGGGATGTGTGCAAATTCAATAAACCGCACTAAGTGCACGTTTGGAAGCCTCATTATAACGGATCAAGAAAGAGGGACATGAGTTGAGTTTGCGTATTGCGGAAATTAGAACACATTTACAACGCCTTGATGTTGCTCGGTCCCTATCAAATCGGCACATTCATGTACATAAGTCTACTGCATCACTCCCATTGACTAAGCATAATATCTCCAGTCAGCTAGCAATGCCAGACGCTGTGGGCGCCCTTCTCACGCGTCCTTAACAGGAGGAAGTCACAGTTTCTCTCGGCCTCCGAACATTCGGGACTTTTCATAAGCCGCAAATAAGTTCTATGCGGAGCGGATCTGTCTTCCGAACTTGGGCTAAGTTTATATATTAGGTCCGGAGCAAGCCCCTTCTCCGTGCCGTATATAGGCTCTCTCATTCCTGTCAAGTCACTGCCTCTACTTCATCATCGTGGGCCCGGTGCGTTCAGTTTATACAAGTCTCCTCCCGTCCAGGCGCGATACTGCTTAGGCAGACCGGTGCGAATTTACACATTGTAGTATAGCGTGCCTGGCACAAGGATTTCAACACCCCCCTCACTTCCACCCCTCTAGCAGATATGTCCACTGGCAATAAATTCAACACATTGCACACGGCCGGTGGGACCGTGAATAACGTGAATGGTGATTTGCACCAGCATGGGACACACTTTGGTCGTGATCAAAACATTTATGGGTCCGTTAACTTTGCCGCGCCGCGTGCCATAGAAGGTGCGTATTTTCTGGCAAGCTCAATAGATCACACCGATGTAACGTTCTCTTGGTAGACACGAGAAGGCAGACTGCAGGAACCCAGCGTCGGCATGACTCACCTTCCCCTCAGCATCGACATGACTCACCTTCCGCCCACAGGCAGCAAGCGCGTGAGTTAACTCTTGCATCATACTCGTGCCATGCCTAATATATACGCTCTCCTACTTGTCAACTCAGAAACCTTTGAGTTCCATGAGTCCGCAATTCATTCCAATTTGGCGGCATTTGATCCCCCTGCCCCCAAGTCTGCGATCCGACCTGTTTTAGAAGCATATGAGGCCCCCGTACGACCGGAGCATCAGCAACCTCACGCGCGTGAGTCATTTGTAACTCCATTCCAGTAATTTCTAACTGATTTAGCTGCTTTCTGTGCTAGGAGCGAATAAGGCTCCTAGGGTGCGTGTTCGTGATCGTGAGTCGTTTCATAACACTTGCAGCAACTACTGAGTGATTCTTGTTTCAAAAGCCACTAACGTCATCGAGATCCTAACAGAGCCGGTGTCAGCGAAATCGACTGGGACAATCCCCAATTTCTTCGCTGCAGTCTGGGTCAATCCAGTGTTCCGGGGCATTATGCCGTTTCTTCTCGACAACCTAGTCTTGGTTATCCTACATGTTACCTTACAATCCTTATTAAAATGTTTGTTAGCCTTGGTTTTCGTAGCTACGCGCCTGTAGTTTACCCACAATCATCATTTCGCCACGCTAAGATCCTTGCCTTACTATTGACTATCTTGACACCCAGCCCAAACGCCTGTTCTAAATTATTTAGCAATAATAATACAATGTATGTACAATGAGCGGGATGCACTAGGTAATCAGCGGTGAAACAGCGCATTATAATACAATCTAGACCAAAAGAGGCGCGGTGGCGGTGATGAGAGAAGGAATGGCGGCGGCAGTGTTGATGACGGCGGCAACAGCGGCGGCAGCGTTGATGACGGCGGCAACAGCGGTGGCGTCAGGCAATCTGGCACTCGCTGGTAGTGCCAGTCACCGGCTGTCAGTCGGACGGCATATGATAAAAGTATGTACAGGTACTTGTCCCTGAAGCAGGAGAGCTTCCTTGTACCTGTCCCAATCAGTGATCTCTCGTATTATTACCCATATGCCAGCCTTTTGTTTACACTTGGTTGTTTGCTACATCATTCCAGTTATTGGCTCTTCAGCTGGACAATAGGACAATTGTCCCCTATACTTTGGGCAAACATGGACTATTCCGTCCAGCTACAGTGAAGCAAGGCAGACTTTTGTATTATTTACAGCAATCATAGAGCCAGTCCGTGGTAATTAAGTAGCTGAAATATCAAGCAAAAACGGGAAGATTGGGTTGAGCCTAAGCGAACCATAGGTAGAATAGATTGGATGGAAATTGGATGGAAATTTATAGCAAGAGTTTGGTTAGAATCAGAGTTGTTGTGACTCTGTGCAACAATGGTGGGATCCTAAAAATACAAAAAGTAACCACAATCACAAGAATATGGAATTTAAGTGAAATTGGAGTGGATGTGGTGAATAGGGCCAAATGTGACTTACAGCTACATCTGATCACCGGTTATATGGCTTGTATGTCTCTCGGCCCTCTAAATATAATTTTAGTATAGCTAGGGCCTCAGTACCACAGTACTTACTGGTTATCTTGACAGTCTATTGAATTCAAAGATGTAGCCAAACTGTAAACCCTCTCGCTGAGGGACAGTGTTCCCTTGTGGCTGAGAAAACATAGCCACATTCCATTTTTGGATGCAGTCGGTGCTGGGGTCACCGCCAGTGACGATGAGCGCGCATGTTTTGACATTGCCAAGCACAATGGTGCTCTTGGTAACACTGTGGCTGGTAGTTATGTGGCTGCAGACAGTATCCTACTTGATATGGGTAAATATATAGAGACCGAATAAGACTAATTGAACGGTTTCCCGTCTGTATGGTATAAATGTGGCATGGGAACCTCTTTCTTTATATAGTATCTCTGTCCCTGTGCACAAATCTGGCAGAGGGTAGAATTTAATAACCCCTCTAATTTTCACCGGAGAGAAAATTGGTCTAGCAAAACTTCTCTCATTATGAAAAGAACACTTTCTGCCACAGGAATAAGAAATTGGGCAACTGAAGGTGCTATTCTTCCTATCCAAAGTTGGTGATGACTAGGTGAACCACACCATAGCAAGAAATAAAAGAAGACAAGCTCTCCAATAATAATCAAAAACGGTGTCATACCATGAACTGGGTTCATGGTTGAACATAGATGAAAAGTAATTTAATCAAATCAATTCAGGAGACGCAAAAAGACAAACAAACAACTAGTACTAAATTTGCAAAGAAGGTCTACTGTGGAGATGAAGGTACCCAACGATCCATTTTCCAAGTAAGAGGAATACCCGGAGGAACTATATCCTCTACCTCAGCTTCCGATGAAGGCGCAGAGTACCACCCACAAAGCTCATCCTCCGACCTTACGGAGGCAAGAAGGCGATCAAACTCCTGATCTTCATCAACCAAAGGAGTCCTCCAGGGAAAATGGGTCGAGAAAGGGCTGGTCGACCAACCAGAGATAATGGAAGAGTGAAGGGACCACTTGTCATGAAGACAAATATTGAGGGTGGATGAGCAGACCCAATCACGATATTCCAAAAGATTAATGATTGGTGACCCCACATAGTAAGGAATGAGAAGGTTGATCAAGAATGTGGAGGGAACAGCCCCAGCACGAAATTCAGTGGAGGTGCTATAAACCGCATAGTTGGATGCCACCCGAGTGACTCGGCCTAGAACCACAAACTGATGCAGGCTGGGTAGGAAGAATGAAGTGGAACCTGTCGCGGATCCGAAAAACACATAGAAGGTGTCGGACTCGTCAGGCAAGAAGCCACCAAACAAAATAGGTGCTTCATGCCAAGGGATAGGAAGAATGGGAGGACATGAAGGAGGGCGACGATGGGTCAAAGAGCTAGCAGAGTAATCTGCGAAGGATTGCAAACCATTTGCCGAGCCTAAAACATTGGACCTGGCCATGTAAAAAGGAATAGTCAGCACAGACAATTAAAATCAGTCAGGAAAAGTGCACACAAAGATTCCATCTCCGACCCTGATTCTGAAATTGACCATGAATCCACAGGCCACTCAGGAAACCCAATAACACCGCCTTCGGATGTATCAATCACAACTAGAAAAGAACCCATTTAAGGTCAAAAGTCTGGAAGGTGGCAAAATTAATAACACTCACAGCAGAAGTCCCTCGGCAAGAGCAACCCACCTGAGGAAGGGCCAGATAAGCAAGAATGAAGGGTCACACCAGACACAGAGAATGGGAGGAAAGGAAGAAGGAAGTGAAGAGTTAGTATGCCAGAAAATTACAAACCAAAACTATAAAGCATTGCCGGCATCACCCACACAATGGCGAGACAGAATCTGTCAAAATTACTAAAAGCACTGCCAAGAAACAGTGTCCAAAATCATTCAAAAGTGGTGCAAGGTGGGAGCACACTGTCACACTAGAAGATGAGAAAGACATTAAAAGCTATTGAACCAGGAGCAGTATCGAGAGCATATTCAAAATATATGTAGGATGACAGGCATAACAAGGTAATAAAAGGGCTCTAGAGAGGAAAAGGGGGCCCAACAAAATATGATAAGTGTCCACACTACTCTTCCATGAAATAAGCCACTCTGAACACCCAGTCAGACGGGAAACACATCTGCTGGAGAAAAGTATTCCCTGCCTCCCCCGCAAACCCCAAACCTGAAGAATTAAACACCCTTGGCAAAGAAGGACTGGCAGAAACAGTAACACATGTAATGTTGGTCTCGTCGGAAAGCTCTGTATCAGAATCTGAGGAATCCAAATCCTCATGTTTGGTCACCACAAAAGAGTCCACCTGGACAATTAGAGGCCGATTGAGTTCTGCAAGGCAGGTGCGGGTACAATCAGCGTCAAAAGTGTCCATGTTGAACTGGGAAAGGAAGCCCAGACAATAGAGAACAATAAGGAGAAGCATGAATTGAGTTCCGTTGAAGGGTTCCTTGAAGAAGGATCAAAACATGGCATAGTCACGCTCAAAAGCTGTAACCTCCCCCAGCACAATGTGTACACCATGAGGTTTGAGGACAAACTCGGTGTTACGTCTAAAGCTGCCCTCATTGACAAAATAGATGGAGGGATCATCGGGCATGAAGCTGCCGCTAAGGAAGGCCGCAGATCCTAAGTCTGTCCCATCAGGGAAAATTGCAGTAGGAAAACGACACAAGGTTTCCACATGGCAAAAAGGGGGAATGGGACTAGTACGACCAGCCCATGAAAGTCAGTTTCAAAAATCACACATCCCCAGAAAATACAGCTAGTACTCACCGAAGTGACAAATCAAGCATCTCAATCACCAGAACTAGCCAAAACTGCAATGTCAGGGACCACAACAATACAGTCTTCAACAGCTCTTTAAACACTTTTCTTGAGCTGTTCCACATGCACGATGACAGGAGTCTAGTCTACCAGGTTTCGGCTTTGTTTCTCTAAGTGCTCTACAAGAGGTAGGCACCGACAAGCGATTTCAATAAGCCACAGTGTTTCAAGTTTCGATCAAGTTTCATGTTTGGTTAAGTTGTTTCAGTCTTTTCAGCCACTATTCACAATCGGTTCTAGTTCAGCCACCAACTAAACTAGCCTCAATAAATCTCTTTACGTCACTAAATTAGTATACTGCTTCACAGTCTAGGACCAAGGCGGCCAACCTTGTCTCACCCAAACCAGCTAGGAGCATCCCGTCTCTTGTTTGTATAGGCCGGATATCCTAGGGTATTAAAACCAAATACCATCATCACAATGGTGTACATTGTTCATCACTTCTCTTCTTCGTTGACTTACCGTGACTGTATCTTAGGGCTCGCATGGACTTGCTGAACGTCCAGAGGAGGTCGGGTCATGGATCAAGGCCCACAGGCAATACAAGAAGTCCCCGCCGTACCACGAGGATTTCAGTGCCAGTTGCATCTCCTGGTGGATGCATCTGCAGCCTTTGTGGCGTACCAATAACACCGATGTTCCTTACACTCTCTACACTTGCAACAAAGGCGATTGGGGGAGTCTGAGAAAAACCAGGAAGAATGAGCTTTTCCTGGTACTTTTGAGCATGAAGGTGGGCCCACAGCGCGAAGAAGGTGTCACCGACATTGGTAAAATTGGTGGTCAACATGACACGTGTGTTCGAGAGTATGGCTGCAGCCCCGTTGGTCGAAACAATTGCTGCGAAGAAAGCTCCCTCAAAGAAAGCTCCTGCAAAGGCCAAGCGTGGTGCCGACACTGTGGATGATTCATCTTTGCAACAGAGCAAACGAGCGCTCCGTGATTAACTACCTAGCCCTTGAATTTATCTTTATCTGCACATAATATAGCTCTACATTACATTGCACAATTGAAGGGCTCTGCCCACTGTTCTAATTCTCTCTTATTTGAAGGCCATTACGCCGGAACTTGAATGACTTGTATACTCAGCATATTTGGTGTTTCCAAACCAGACAGGTATGTGGCAAACCCGCTTTTACTCGCGCTATTGATGCACTGTTAGTCATTTTGATGCACCTGCCGCAATTGAGCCAACAGTATGGAAGGCCAGCCCATTTATGGAATAGCCAAGTGCTGGATGCGGCTGGAGGGCCTACTGCAAGGTCATGCAAGACACCACTTGGTGCATGAGGGATTGATGCATAACACTTTTGGCTGTTCCAGCAAGGGTGTGATGCATTATTTCCACAGTATAGCCTGGGAGAACTTCGAGGACAGTCGCCCGTTGCGCGGCCTCCAACATACTGTGTTGTGATGCTTGCCCGCCTTGCAACTTCTGAACCCCTGTGTTGTGAAGGGACACCCACCGCGTGTCCCTGTATTAGAATTTCTATGTCCTGCTCACCGGAGTTGGGTGCTGTGCCGATACCTCACTCCCCCATTCTCAGACCCTCAAGGCAGCCTCCGGTCTCCACATGTGTCAGTTCCTCCGAGAGCGCGTGTGTGGGTAGAGCGGCAGATGCTATTGATCCCGTGGCGGAACCAAATGTACTATCCCAATTTTGGAGACTTTCTTGTTCCCATAGACAGGCCGCCCACTGACACATTGTCTCAATGCGGGAAGGATGCGGAAACATGAGGGAGTAGTGGCAGGGCGCGAGGCAAGTGGAGGACAACCCACCATATCTCAGAACGGACTTAGGCTATAGCAGACATTTATAAATAATAGTAGTGACTTAGAACAAAGACAGCTACATTTTCCCCAATCTTTCTGGTGTGATCTTTCATTCTCCAGAGCTCTAATCGATCTCCGGAGGCGTCTCCTGGTTCGCTCTCTCTTGTCGTTGTCCGGAGTTGCCTATGGACTCCAGTCTCTCACTCTTTCACTCCTTCCTGGAGATTAGGCTTGCTACGCTCGCCTGTGCCTCCTGGATCAAACTCCACGCACGCCCCAGACTTCCTCCAGAACGCTGTCACTTGTTATTGATTCTCCCCTGCACCATCTTTTCCCTCCCTTCATCATCCTGCCCGGTGGCAGCGTCTTTTCACTAGCCCTCGGGATGAACACTGGATTTGCTGTGCAAGTCAGTGGGTCATTGACCCCTTTGGCTCTGCTCCCCATAAACCAGATCCAAGATGGCTGTCGGTAGCCCTCACTGACAGCGGCAACACCCATGACAACTCTCTCAGCGGCAAGCTCCTCCTCATCTGGAACGACACCTGACATAGCACGCACCCGATGCATCGACTCCGCCTCCTGATCCGTCAGCTGACACTCATTGAGTGCCCAGACGTTGTACTGCGCCAGCACCTGCAAAGACTCCATCCAATCCCCTGGGCCCCTGAGCTCAAGAATGGCTGCGTGGGACCGTCAATACCGAAGTTCTGCCACTTTGACCCAGTTGTCGATGGTGGTTTGAGTTTGCCTAGCCCGCATGTTCATGATCTGACCTGTCACGTTCGCAATGTTGAACCGGTTGGTGAATGAGCGGGTATGGAGATGGTGGCGAAAGTTTTTGAGGCTGTCAAAAGTGTCTGCTTCTCGTAGGCGATCTTCTGTATTGGCTAGGTCTCCTGGGCAGAGTCGTCAATGCTGAGCCTCCATCAAATCAGATGGCATGTAGAGCACCCAGTGCTCTGGCTTGTCAGAGGCGGTTACCGCGTAGGATGAGGCAGTGGAGTCAAAAGCAGGCATGTACGTCCGCTGTATGTTGCAGAAGCGATTGATGTGTTTGATAATGATGGTATTGTGCTCCGTGATTGTGGTGTTCTGTAAGATTGTCTGTGTGCTTGTGCCCTTCATGTCTCTACGGAGCAATTCCCTACGCACCACAATCAGCTGGCAAGTTTAGAAAGGTGTGTAGGCACGTACTGCAAATGCTGGATGTCCATTCCGAGGCATATGAATGCAGCAGCGCTTACTTCATTCACTGAAGTGTTGCCTATTTCAGCTCTAGCTTTATCCTCTTCAGCAAGTAGAAGCCTGATCTTGTGGAGTGTGACAGCTGCAACAAGATTGTTTGAGAGAATAACAATGGCGCGGGCGGGCGGGCTCACTGGATTTGGGCATTCTATACGGATCTCCGTTCTTGTGGTCATCTTCCCAATCGGTGAGTGCAGTCTGCATTGCGGCGTGTTCCGTTGGATCCTCCTTGCGTAGGCACTTGTCAAGGTGATCAAAGTTGCGGTGTGTTCCTTTTGCCATGGGTGTTGCCAGTAGTATCCGCTTGAGCAAGAGATTACCTACAAGATTTGTTAGCACTGTCACATAAGCCAGGGTGAGCACAGTATGCACCTAATCCGACTGTCTTCCGCCAGTTCACCCATCCCGCACAATCATCTAACGTGTCCCACTGACTGCCCGGCAGCAACTTGGATGTTGATGGACCTTGCCCATTCAGATCTTCCCAATTTTGTTCGACTCCTTCACCATCGGTGCGTCCGACACCCTTGAAGAAGTTGAACGAGAATGCACTGTGGCATGCTTCTACGTGGCTTTGGAGATGGAATTTGGGCACCAGCGCGGTAAGAGTTGTGATGGCCTTGTTGATACAAAGCCACCAGGAAAGACTGGGTACGCGCTGTGATGCTGGTATTTGGTTTTAATACCCTAGGATATCTGGTCTATACAAACAAGAGACGGGATGCTCCTAGTCGGTTCGAGTGGGACAAGGTTGGCCGCCTTAGTCCTAGACTGTGA